>NADL03000071.1:0-165337 GCA_002205965.3 Kappaphycus alvarezii
TTTCCTCTGGAGCAATAGGTATCAATTCGACGGTGTCAAAAAGGATATTGCGTAGTACTACTACTAAAATGAGCTCTGACGTTAAGGCGTCCATCGCGAGTTGACGGCGACGGAACCCTTACAAGACTTTGGACGGTCACTATTCTTAATCGGCTTCTCGCCCGACTACCATCTTCTTTTCAGCTTTTTTGATAGTACTAACCGTAATCTAGGCAGGTTTATTATTAATGATAGCATAGGTCAGTAAGAATTTCCATTCTACGCCATTATTCTTCATAATGTCGATGAGGTTGACAGCGGTAAGCCATCCGTAATTGTAGAGCTCAACGGTATTGGGAGGATCAATAAGAGAGATATTCCCCACTTCCACGAACTAGGTCACGACGTCTGCTGATGAAGTGTAGTTTGCGGTGGTAATTTTCAAGCCCTTGAGGTGTTCTACAGCAGTAAGAATGAATGAATGTTTACCCAATCCTAGAACTCAGAAACGACCCAGAAAAGTAGATAGAGTATGTTTCGAAGATATGGGATAACTTCCGTGGCCTTTTAGAACCGATCGCTAATCTCATCTCGGTTGTAGATATACTGGTGGACCAGGAGACAACAGTATCGGAAAAATACGAACTGTTTCGCTGTCTGCTTGTCACAGTGCCCAAATTTATCTTAAAATGTCCATAATATCTTCGGTCTTTCCTATATGGCTAGTGCCGAGCGGAGAACATTCTTTTTGTGCCTCAACAAGTTTCTTACCCGTAAAAAGGTAGTATTTTATTGCTCTTTTTATCGAACGGGGCCTCATGGTATTTTCTTCTACAATCTTCAGCCACTGAATGTAGCGGGATATATCAAGCAGAGAGGTTTCTGTTGAAAGAACCGCACTCATAAGAATAGGACTAGAATAGTTGTGGCCTGGATTTGCGTTGGTGGAGGTGTTCAGATGAGACTATACTACTTAAGTGCAGCATTTGTATTAGAGTGAGTTTAGCATTAGGATTTTTGTGCGTAAGGGCGGTTAGGATTCGAGGTTATTTAGTTGCGAGTAGTTCCCTCTCTGCGATGAATATGTTTCAGGTACCAAAATTGGTACCGAAAAAAGTTGTTTTGTCTGCCTAAGTTGCTCTAGCATTGATTTTTAAACCTACTCTCTCAAATAGTTTCCAGCAAGGGTATATTTTCGACAGCAATGGAGTTCGTTACAGCCATATTGTCTACATCACGGTTGGGCTGGGGATCAGGCCAGATAACCAGGGGCAGGTAGTCAGCTGCCCCATTATTCGAGCCCGGACTGCGCTCTACCTAGAATTCGTACCCCGCGAAAAAATACATGTATCGCGCTAGGCTAAACGAATAGAGTTCTTCCTGAAGGCATAAAGTAGAGCTTAACGGACTGTTTCCAACGTGAACGGCTTCCTTGATACAAGTTGAACTAGTAATTATCTGACGGCTTCGACAACGGCGACAGCCTCCCTTTCTCAGGAGTAGTAAAGTTATTCCGCAGAGTTCGTCTCCCGGCTTGCGTATTGGGACAGGGCGAATTTTCTGTCTTCCTTTTCTGAGCTAGGATGATTCCAACAGCGAAGTTTGAGGCTCCATTTTATACAATAAAGAGTAACTAGGAGCCAGGAAAAGCTGTCAGAGATGGGGAGGTTAGCTTTTCCTTGAGAGGTTCGAATGCATCGATCATCTCTTCAAACCGTTTGAACTATTTGCTCCGTAGAGTTGCACCATATAAAGCTGCCGATATTCCAGCAAAAAAATTTACGAGCTTGCAGTAGAACTCAGATAGGCGGAGGAAGCCACGCAACCATGTCTGTTTCATAAGAAATAGGGCTTCTTCGACTACCTTAATCTATTTTGTATCGACATGCAAAGCCATACTTGTCGACGAGGTGAACGAGTAACTTGACCAACGGCTTGGCGAACTAACTCTTCGTAATATAGAGCTTCAGTTCAGCATTTACTATAGCTTCGAAAAAGATTCGAAAAAGTTCGATGTGCTCCTCGATATAGTTATGCGAAACAAAGATATAATCCAAGTAGATGCGAGTAAAAGGAATATTCCGCAAATGTAGTCAATCATGCATTGGAACAGAGGAAGTGCATTCATTTGACCAAAGGTCATTACTTCGAAAAAATTGTTTCAAAAATGCCGATGAAATTATTCATCCATCTTCTTACATTTATCGCCCATGCGGATTTGCCAATAATCTGCCAAAATTTCAAGGATTGTCAAGGTTAAGGTACCTTTCAGGGAGTCCAAATTTTCTTCTAGCTTGGATGCCTGATACCAATCCCCCTTCATTAGATGGTTAAATGAATGGTAATTCACACGAAATATGTTCTTACTTTCCTTATTCGTGGAGATTACTTCGGGATTGACAAACCCTATAATCTCAGTTTAATGATCCCAGCGTCGACCATACTATCGATCTTCGTATGAGCATTTGATTCAGATGGAGACATCGGGCGATCCTAGTGATACACAGTGGTATTATAATTCTTCTTTAATCCCTGTGTTGTCAGAGCGGATGCCGGATGGAGCTCATGGATAGTCAAAGCAACTGTTCCGGAATCACAGAGAGTTCGGTTTCCTCAGAAAGATGAGCAATTTGGGTTCTAATTGCCCCTTTCATCTTTTCGTTCTTCGTTCTTTTCACCTTCTTCACCAATGGAGGACACTTTTTTTGCTTCTTTTCTTTTTTTAACCATCTATATTATTTTATAAGCCCTGTCAGATCTCCCGATCTAGTTCTGTTCCTGGTATATCGGAGGAACAGGGACCAGCCTTAGCATCGGAACGGATTTTTTCTTTAGTTGATCCGTTTTATTCACCCCTTATTATCTCATTCTACATAGCTTTGCTGTTGGGCTCCAACCATGGCACAAATTCTTCCAAACCTATCTGTAGGCGTACACTTTTGGTTCCGAGATCAATACTCCCGCGCATTTCAGAAAGATTCGAAAGACCATTAATGAGATCAAATGAGGCATTATTTTGCCTCCTTGAGAGTCTTGTAGTCTGTCGGTGACCGATAAATCATGAACTACGCCAAATAAAGATATTAAGCTACCGACATGCTAAGCAATACAAACCACGCAACTCAAGTTTTTGTACAGGTCGTCAATGCGCCCCAAAGAGCTAAGGATATTTTTTTGTGTTCAGCCCAGAAGCGAATTTTCTAGCTTCTTCCTATAGATTGGGATTTTCTTCGAACTCAGCGAGCAGATTATCCTTTACCGCGTCGTACATCTGGGCCTCCTCCATGATAAACCATAACCGGGCGAAGTTTTCGTAGTATAAGTCGAACGCATTTACTTACAGATGGCAAGGAATCTGAAGGGCCTTCTCTTCTTCGTCTTTTTGCGCATGGCAGAGCTCTCGAGTTAAAAAAAGGTAGTGGGACATGTAGTTCGAATAGGACAATTGATGAAGACATGGTCAAGGTTGATGTGGTCTGTTCATGATTGTACAGAACCTTGATAAGGTACCATGTAATGGTTGCCTTTCATTTAACTTTTTTAAAATATATTAACCTAACTACCTTTCTTTACTACTTTCAGGAACATTACTACTCACAATATAATGCACAGCAGTGTCGGCTTGCATAAAACAGGACATTATAGAAAAATATACATCTATAAGAAAATTTATAAAACGAATAAAACCTCAAACTTGACCCAAACTAGGTATCGGAAAAATGACTACTGAAGCATACAATTTTCTTTCCCACAGAAACATATAACCGTAGTTATACTAGGAGCGAGCGCCATTTTCACCAGATGCGGTTGATGTAAAAGTTTCTCTATTTTACTTCATCGTTCTGGCGTGAAATTTAATTCTTCCTTTTGTATTGCACAATTCAAATGAATGTCCTATTTTGTTTCTGGACCAAGCGTAACCAGCCCCCATTCCTCCTATTAAAGCCAACAAACATCCCCAATAATGATTGAGTTCATGTTTACTTCTGTTGAACCAGGCCTAACCTACCTCTACTTCCCTTGGCTTCACGACACTGTACGAAAATATATATGAACGACACAGTACGATAAAGTGCGCGTCAAAACTATAAGTCCATTTATTACGACTGTACCCGATTCTTTGACAACCAAAAAAATATGCGGTCCCAAAGCTCTTTAAAAAGCCTACCTCTTTGTGAAAAAAATGTGTTAAAAAAAGGAGCAGTAAGTTTACAAGGTACAAAAAATGATTTTGAACGATCAAAAGTATAAGAAAACTTTATTAATAGAAGGATATAAGCAAGAATCATTGCATGTAATTCTTCGTGAATTCACCTGATGAGCCTAAGACTGCTATAAAGCGCCGCTGAATGCTATCCACAAGTACTTAGAGTACATATTATTTATGGTTATCCCACTCTAGCAACTCAAGCTCCTCGAGCTCCTCCATAGTGCGGGAATAGCGCGCAGTATGGTAAATAAGCCTGAATAAAAGCGCAAAAAGATTCATAATTGGGTTCATGTCTGGTGCTCTCCAAGAAAACTCCAATAAATCGATGTTTTTGCTTTTAAAATAGCTTCTAAAATACTGCGGAACGTGCATTGGACAGTTGTCTTGTTCAAACTTATCTACACGATTCTTCGTGCGTAATGATTCCAAGTCTAATAAATGGTTCCTAATTGTAGCTGTATAAATTTCTTGTAAGCTTGACTTCTGTGCTTAAAAACTAAAGGCCTATTACTATAATAAGAAAAGAAAACCCAAAACATGATTCCTCCACCTCCTTTTTGCCGCCTTGAAAAAAGACGCTATTCGGTGCCATTAGCATGCCAATAAGAAGCATATACGTTAGAACCGTCGATTTTGAACTTTTCACATCTGAAAAAATGGCGCCTCGCCAATCAGACGGGCTAAATTTTGCATGCGGTTTAGCACATAACACACGATGTTTTCTGACGTTCAGTGAGGAAGAAAAGATCGCATCAACTTTTTTGAATGAATTTCCCCTAAGTTTTCAATGCGCTGCAGATTGTAAAAGTTGGTACATCCAAATTTAGATTTTTTTTCAGACATCGGTGCTTTTTCAAGTCGAACGAGCCTCAAGAGAGAGCCTGAGCTTGTGGCCCTGGCTCAGCTTTTGCGGTCGCTTCTTTCCTTGCAACTGTAGAATATTGGGGTCCCGAAGTAGTTATTTGCAACCTTTTTAGCACTTAATGCTCTTCGAGATTTCCCTCAGGCTTTTTTCGTGGCACAGGGTAAGGATGACCGGAAACGGTACCAAGTGGCATGTTGTGGTCGAAATTTGAATATGGAAATGACTTGAGCTGCACTCAGAGTAGCTGTCCGTTGTCGTACACAGTGGTACTGCGTTTGCGAATGCTCGATTTTGCGGTAACTTAGCTAATGCCGCAGCGGTCCTATATTTTTGATTTACCGCGAAATGAGTTTTTATGAATATAGGGTAAAGTATGCATTTAATGGAAAAAAGTATGCAGGCAAGAATGCAAGAACAATTAAGATATATATCTTACAATTCCGTAAGGCATAAACTAGTGTACTGTAAGTGTCGAAATTCAAATATGATCACCCTTGGGTAACCATATCAATGCTGGCAGATGATGTTTCACGTCATTTGGCAGGGAAATTTTTTATAGCTAGAAATTGACTATGCAACCAGCCATTTGGTAAGTTTGCACACCGAATTTTAGACAGTGTTCATTGCCATGTCCAACTTATGTTCACGGGCCTTCGACCGACCCCATTCTCTTGTGAGTCGACCTCCTCCGTCGGCGGAGAGGGCGTGGGAGAGAAAACGAAAATGAAGCAAGACAAAAACGTCGACAAGGAGTTAGCGAGAGGTACTCTCCCAGTTTAGGGATGGCTTTTAATATCTTGAAAAAACAGTTTTTTGAAAAACAGAAAATCCATCGAAAAAATGCCTACTTCAAGCGACCAAAAACCAGGCTCTTCCATTACATTAACAATCCCGCATTTTCTGTTTGCGAGCTTTACCGTTCCTCTTTATACATTGTTGCGCAACACAGCTGTCTACCCCAGATTGCAAAAGTGCCGCAAGTGCTCCATTATCTTTCACCTTTGATAAGCCATCAGCGGGGTTATCTTCTGAGCTGACCAGTACGACTTGAGTTAACTCGTTTCTATGTATCCTTCTCGGTCGGCTATTATGTCTGTATTGAGAGGCTTTCCAGTCGTTGGCTGACCTTTTGTAATTGAATCAAGTAATTGCTTCGAATCTGTAAAGCAATGCAGAGTGACCTTGTGTCCCAGTATAAGCTCGATGTCCGCTTGAAATATAAAAGAGCGATCAGATCCATCAGAAGAAGCATAGAATTTCCCCCTATATTGGGTCTAACAACCCGTTTGGTCTTCTTACTAGAGTAATCCAGTAAGTGCGCAGCTCTCGACCTGTCAGTCAAAATAATTATGTATCCAATCTGAGAGAAAAGGTCATAATTCTTAGCGAACGCGGCTGCGTACATCTTAAGTCATAAATAATCAATATACAGTCGCTTATACTTGAGTGCTGCTTCATTTCCACCCTGGAAGAACTGGACTTCATTTTTCTACTCTGTATTTTTACGTTAAGAGAAAGTCTCTTTTGTTACCTATGCTGCCCTGTTAACTACAAAAAACAACTCTGGGTGCATGGTAGCCAACCAGGCCAACAACCAGGCCAAAATGGCTCGAAGCTTCGATAATGTTTCGTAGGTACAGTCCCTTGGTGGAATCGGGGATTTTATTGACGTGACTTTTCTGGGAAATTATGAACTCAGATAGTCCGTTCATATTGATGACGGTACCAAAGAAATCAAAATTTTAGTAGACTCGAAGCTTAGAGTCGAATTTCCTAAGGCTCTCCAAAGTTTACCCCTCGAACTGAGCTGTGCCCGCATGAAGGTTATCTCGAAGCATACCCCTATCATACCTTCCAGCTCTCCGTCAGAAACCTTCAAGTAAAGAGCAGGATCTCCGATTGTTGGTGATATATTCAAATCCTTCTAAGTGTAAATATGAACCGTAACTGCCCAATAGTCACCAGCGTCGCATGTACCATATAAAGATCGAAGGAGTTCAGGCAACTCGCTCTCGGATATCTAGTGTTTCAAAATACTCAGCATTCGGAAAATTAAATATTCGCCTACTCATGTGGTCCTTGTTTTGTACGTACGCGTGGTTCAGGTCATGTGAAAATATGCGGAAACCAGCGATGGCAGCTACAGAGAGTACTAGCCAAATTAAAAATTGGCGTAGTGATGCAATTTATTGTACATTTAAGGATTGTCCTTATCATTATATCCTTGTGCAATGTAACGCGCCATCTCGATTTCATCCTTCGCTACAATACTTTTCAGCGGTATAAAAAAGCGACATCCGAGTATGTTTGCATCCTTCGGTACCTCAGAACTGGGGAAGACCTTTCATACTTTACGTTCTCCCAGACTGGTGATTTACTTCAATTTCACGGCTTTAAACTTCCCGTCCTTCCTGCGTGATTCATTGTTCGCTAAGACTTCATCAAGAGCGTCTTGAAATCTTCGTCGATCACGCTCGGCTTGCTGAATGTCTGCGAGTATGTCAAAGAGTTCATCACTGAATGGTTCTTCGGTGACCGGTGGGTCCACCGATGATTCATCTGGTTGTTGCATCTGGTCTGCATATGGAAAATTCCTCAGAACTATCAGTAGTGGCATACAGTCAGCCACGGAAACATCACTATGCTCCCTGCAGTGCTTCAGATTGTCAACAGAGGATCTTATCTGACGATCACCTGTGTCCAAAGTTAACAGCTTCCCCTGTACATCGCGTATTATGTACGGCCCTACCCATTTGGCGACAGGCTTCTCTCGGGTTCAAAATTGCTTCATCTATAAATGAGTATACCTTATTCGCTGTAGCGGGGACGTTGTTACGGAGAGCATAGTTTAACCTTTCCTTATGCGATGTATTATTAGTTTACTTGCGGGCCTCAGATAACGCCTTAATTCGAGGTTTGTGGTCAGGGAGATCATTCTGCATGATTGGTATACGCGGAAGGACACCAAGCACTAGGAGTGCGGGGACAAGATCGGAAGGTCCGGCAGTATGTTTTGTCGATTTGACCACCAACTGTAGTGCAAGCTGGCGATTAATGTCTGAGTTGTCGGAATTGATCTTGTTATAAATCCTTCGTAGATATGAATGATAGCGCTCACCAGCACACTACCGCGTTGTGGATTTAGATCTCAGATACTTGATCATTAATGCTAACTGCTTGCACAAGGTTCTTCCACTCGAGTGATGCGAGCTGAGGTCCTTGGTCAACGGCAATGTTGTCAAGAAAACCAACGCATGTTGATACTAGTATGCGCATAAATTCAGCCCAAGTTTATGCCGTTTACTCACCCTTGAGGAAGAAAGCCGCGCCGAACTTTTCGTCTTTGTCGACCAAGTGAAGTGCATAATTCATTTCGAGATTCATCAGGTCGAGGCATACTGTGCGATTTGAATACGATCTCGCCGTGAGGTAAAGATTCCCTGAATCTATAAGGTCCGTCTGCCTCAAGGTGACATACTTCGCAGGCTACAGATAAGTGCTCAAGATAAGCCAACAAGTCTGGTGATGAAGAGTCGGGGTTAACTCTGTGCATAACGACGTACAACTTCCCAGGATGTGGATAGTAAAAGTGTCGGTGTCTTTTCCTCAACTCGACGCATGTAAAATATGATTTATTGCCCACTCAATGTAGACATGTTAACGCTTACGAACAAGTGGGAGTCTCCAATCGTCTGTCTTCGATATAACTACGTCATCTGAAAAGTCCAGGATGAGCTGCGCCCGTGTCAATAGATCAAGATCCCGCAACAATGGCACATAGATATGAATAAAAACAGCTGTGAAGGAGAGGAAGAAGTCATTCAACACTCGAGTCCTAATTCGTAGAGAAAAATCCACTTACGCTTAGATTCACCGAATGTGAACGTAAGTTTCCTTCCTTTGACGACGTCCTTCAGGTCTATGTTGAGCAAGACGAATTAAGAACAAAAATCTCGTGAGCATCCAGTACCTTATTTGACTCGATCTCGGGATGACTAATTGCCGGTGCAGGATCACCAGACTCTTCGGATTCCATGTATCCGTGCAGTGTTGCCTGGAGTAATTCGACATCGTTAGGATCAGATCTGCTGCCATCCTCTGAGTCATCGCCAGGTGATATACCATCGAGCTGCTTGCAAGGATCTGCAAGGACCAGTTGTACGCTGTTCTCGCTAGAGTCCTTCTGTTTGAAGTATTCGGGCTTCTTGGCAGCAGCTCTAGATGCGTTTAGTGGCTTCTTGCAATCCTTCAGCATGTGTTTGGGATCTACACAGTTGAAGCAGCCGGCGATATCCAAGGTGCTTGCCTTCTTACTAGTCTTGCCCTTCCCACGTAGTAGTACATATTTCGGGTGGTACTTGTATGGTCCCTGACCTGCGTAGTGGATACGAAGATGCTCATCTACACGCGATACTTTCCTACGGAGGATGTTTTACGAGCAAGGGCATTCTCAGACTCTTTATTCAATTGTAGTGAGGCCTAAAGTTCTCTGTATATAATCTGAAAGGATAGTTTGTACGTCGAGATTCTGCTGATCGGCTCGCATGACCATGTATATCCCACTATGGCTTTCCGCAAGAACTCAATTTTGTGTGCATCTCCTCGATGTGAGGCTGGGACCTGACTGAAATGCTTAGTGATGAGCTTATACACTTTTGCCAAGGCGGCCGAAGCTTTCAGACCTTCACAGACAAACTCTGACGGGCGCATATTGCTGAGGTAGTTTTTGACTCTCGTTTGTCGGACTGGAGAGTTGTATTTCTGGTTGGTCATGACGACTGCCTGCTGGAAAGTTTGAGTATAAGTCTTTACTTCTGTCAAATAGAAAAAATTGCGAACTTGGACAGTAAGTTTTGGAGTACTTGAGCTTTTGCTGGGGATTCAAACCATAATCCCTGGCTACCTGAGAGTAATCATCCACATAGTCCATATGATATTCACCAAGATCCCCCAGAACTTTTCCCCGCGTTCTTGAGACGCATCGAAATATCGTGGGCCAATCTGGCATCGCTGCTCCCAGCACTGTTCCCAGCACCGTAACTTCCATTTGTGGTTTCCACAATGCTTTATATCGCATCCCTCAGATCAGAGCGCACTTTTTGACCACTAGAAACGATAAGGCGTGCCATTTGGATCACAGCATCCTTTTCGGCAGCATCGTCGTAAATCTCATTGATTCTTTTTTCCCTCCATTTCCACACTTTTCCTCTTTTCTATTCACATTTACCTCTGATATAAATATGTATATGCACCGCGTATCACATTCACCAGCTCCTCTACCTCCTTAGGCTGTCAATGTAACCTAGTAAAGAGATTACATACTTTATTTAAATTATCAAAACGACCAAACAGATTTTTTTATCTGTCAAAGGCAAATTCTGAGGTAAGCATATGTCTTAAAATATTTATCTCGCCGTCAGTTTACGACATATCCCTACCAGCTCCTCCTTTTTGCAGTTTGATGCCATATCTCCCTGTCAGTGGCAGCCTCCTGGATAAGAAAAATATCTTCTCCGCTTATAAACTGATAGCGCCAGTCAAGTTTCCGCGTTGCAAAATTGGACCGAATTTGAGTCTCTATAAGTTTTTTCTGGATGCCTCAAATTGTAAAAGTTTCAGGGAGGACGAAATGTCAGGAAATGGTGAAAAGAGATATTTTAAGCCATTTTTATGGGGACGGAAGGGGAGATTGAGATATTCTAGGGACTATAGAAGTGCCTACTTTTAGGTAAATCCCCTTTGAAAAGTGATAGGAGAGACGAATTAATTTATATATTCATTAACGTTATGTACGGGCCCAATTTTAGTTATTTCAGCGTTTCATATCTTTCAAATTACTGACGGGCATTAATTACGGTAACTTCCTACAATCCAGCATACGTTGATTCCAAATGCAACTGTATTCTCTGTTTCTTATCCGTTAGCGGCAACAATACATACTTACCACACCTTCTCACCGCGCGCACGCATGCCCACGTTGTTCCCATTGCACTGCTGCCGCTTTTCGCTAGCAGGACGCGCCCTACTGCCAGCGACTTGGTTTTTTCCCCTCTCAGCAGTTATCATGAAGCTTGAAAGGTGAAAAGTCAGCAAAAAAAACATAACAAAGGTCTAGTGGGTAAGTGCTGAACTTCGCACAAGGTGCACGAATACCAAGTAGGTAGGGGAGGTGAACTCCACTACAGAAGAGATTTCCTCGAGGATCGCACTTTATTCTACTTATATAGACTTCGGATAGGCCTAAATTTAGTGGAATGATACTAAGACGCAAGAGAAATATGGACGCAAAAGGACTCTAGAAGCATCCACTCAGGACTACACATGTGCCCCGCTCACCATTCGAGGACACACCCAAATACAGTATACCATACACGTGCATCCTGCGTACTATGATTACCACAAATCATCATCCTACTGGCTCTTGCTACGACGCTCACGGTGATCCTTCAATGCTCGCTCCCACGCGTCATCATAACTCGATACATCCTCCATGTAAACCGACTCGGGCTCGAGATACTCCTCCGGTGACTGCGGTTTGTCTTCGTACCAAGGCTCACCCTCGGGTTCATCTTCATCTGCTTCGTCGCTTATGAAGGCCCGAAGGGCAGCTTCCTTCTTCACTCGGCGACAGTAGTCGGCGTATTCCATAAAGACCTTCATCTGCGGGTCGTCGGGCTCGAGGTTTTCGATGACGCGAGTGGCCAACTCATTGGGTAAGCGTGACATGATGTGACGAATGGCACGACATTTAACAATAGAAGGAAGAGGGGGAAAGGGATCTCTGGTGGTTTGACGGGAGGGGGCCATGGCTTGGGCGATGTCGTGATAGGAAAGGGGTTCTTGACTTGTGGTTGCGGCCAACGGTGGCGAACATCAGCAATCAACTCCCTTATATTCCATCGAAGTACTGAAATTAGCTCCCTGCTGAGTCCCGAAAATCTCAGTGCAAAAGTACTGTACTCCATGATTTTAAGAAGTGTTTTGAAACTGTAAATAATGGCCAGTTGTGTCGCCCATATGCGTCTGGCGACATGATATGTAAGCGATATGCCGTATTAAAACGGTAGGAGAAAATTTAAGTAGCGGCGGCATCACCACGCAAAAGTATTTCTGACAACAAAGTCCTCGCAATTTCGTGATCTCCTCGTCTGCTTTTTATTCACTCTAAAGAAAGCAACTATTGGCTGGTTTGTGATGGATACAGTACAGTTGTATTCTAGTTCTATTTGCTGTACATGTTCTGCATGCGTAGTAACGCTGTGAACTTGTATTCGAAATTTAGTTTGACTCCGTATGTGTTCAGCACAGCACATGTCAGTTAAAATAACACACCACACACCGTCGGGTCCCTAGCTTTTCTGCATAGATCTAAGTGTCCATTTTTTCTATTTAAGAAAGCCTATGCGCTCCGCACAGACCATCCGCACACAAAGGACTATTACTCCAAAATCTGCCTTTGTTCTTCAAGATCTTTGTTCCACCACTCTTTGCTCTACTGTATAGCTCATCGATCTACTGTTCTCGGTTCTAATGTTTTGGTTCTACTGTTCTATTGTTATAGTTTACTTTTTTTCTATTCTTCTAATCAACCAAGGATCTACGATATATACAAAGCCTCCAAGCTCTACAACTGTTCTTCTGTTCCTAGCTCTTTATCCTTCAGTTCTATTGATCACAGTTCTACGTCCAGTCTTTACGCTCGAAAGTCATCTGCTCTTTTGCTGTTCAATTCACTGATCTATGGTTAGTCCGCTGTTCTAGGCTTAACTGTTCTAATATCTACCGTTCTCTGTTTTCTAGTTCTAATATTCTGCTCTTCACTTGTTTCTTGCTCTGTAGATACACTAAACCAAGATCTCTACTTATGTGTTATTTAGATTTTCCGGGCTCCTTCGGTATGGAAGGGTTCCGTGGTCGCCCCAGATCCTAACTTTTACTACAATCCGACATCCCGTGTAGTCTCGCGATCGCTCTTCCTATTCTGCACCCTGCCCTGGCTCCCCGCACTCGATCCACGGAGGCCACTGTGGTTCCCCCTGTTATGCCTCACTCGATAACCTTATCACGTGTGTCTCCATCGTCGATGAGAAGGTCAACCTCGGGGACTACGCATCTACTTCGGCCTACCTTACTGCTATCTTCGTGCGCCGCCGCCTGCTGCGTAGTTGATCTCTGAATACTCTCCGCACACCCACGTGCCTTGCAACTCGGAAAGATCTACCACTTGGCCCTAGCACGGCAACAGAATAGGGGCAGGCCTCTCTCCGCATCTCTCAGGGCGGTCCTGGTCTCTCTCTAACATCTGAAATTACTGAATCCGCCTATGCGTCCTCTTTGAGAGATGTTTTCTGCATCTTCCCAGATCTTCTCTCCTTCTCGGACGATCTACATTTAGACGACATGCCGCGGTCTGCGATTTCTTTACTATCTGCCTGTTATTCTGCCCTATCGGCTTCCCTCACTTCTACAGCGTCATGGCAGCGATGCCTCTTATTTGTTCCTTGAGAACGGATCCAGTCTTCAATCACTTCTGAACTGCACAGTTTCAAGTTTGATCGGATCTTCCGTTCCTCGTCTGTCCATGACCGAGCTCGCCTCCTCTTCATTCCAGAATCTTTCTCTTCCTATGTTTTTTCCTGTCTGCCCCACCATTACCGTGGCCCCATCCTCACCGTGGCACTTACATGGCCTCCCAAACCTGGACCGTCGCTGTTTCCCTGTGCTTAGGGCGTAATTCTTTTTTCGGGTCAGGCGTGCTGTCCTATCTGTTCGCGTCGGTTTTCTGAGGTCGCTCCACTGCTTGATCAACCCGCCAAGCATGCGCTCACCTGCAAATACGACGATGAACAGACCCGCCGTCATAATGTCATACGCAATTCCTTGCATCGTTATTGACCGCGTCACACACTCCCACTAAGGCACCGTGTGCCGCGAGCACAACATCTCCCCTCTTCCAGTCGGTATTGACGTTTTCGGTGCGCTTGGTGCTGAGGGCTCAACCTTCTTTCGACGGCTTGCCACCTTCGCTGCGCCTGTCGTGGATCACTCCTCAAACGGAGCTCCAAGGCTTCGTCACGCCTTTTGTCTTCTGCTTGCAAGGGATGCAAGCCCGTCAGATTCTCACCCGACGCTCTTCCGAGTAGTCTCTCTGTACTCCCCCTTCTGCTTTTAGCATGCCTTTATCCGCCTCGGTAAACGTTGGCCATCACCTGGAGCGGAATGACCTGTCACGGACTAATCAAGAAATCCTGCCATACGTATTACAAATTGCAACGTGCTCAAAAATAATTCGCACGGCATACCATCCCTCATTCGTACAGTACAATGCAAAATACTGTAAAGTGTTACAATACCTCTACTGCACAGTGCGCTACAGTGCGCTACATTACAATCACCGTCGTTGTCCGGCTTACCAGTCCTATGAGAGGTATCCACCCACAGTCGTGACAGACGTCAAACTCCACGAGAAGCTGTCGAAACATTTCAAGAACCCCCGCCACTAACCTTGCTTCTGCAAACATGCATCCATCTGCCACGGTAAGCGTCGCAGCTGTCGAAGACGCCGTCGCGGCAGGACCCAGCTCCACCCCTGCAAGTGAACCGTGCGCCAAACTTCCTGCTGCTCCGAAGTTTTCCGCGCTCTCCGCCCGTGCTCTCGCTCGCTCATCTAAACAAACTCGCCGAATTCCGGTCCCTCCAAACAGACTAAGCCCTCTCAAGTCTCGTTGGATGGAAATTTACGAACCTATTGTGAAACATCTCAAACTCCAAATTCGAATGAACTTGCGCACAAAAGCGATCGAGCTGAAAACATCCAAGGCTACAAAGGATGCTTCAGCGCTTCAGAAGGGTGCGGATTTCGTTAGGGCATTCGTGTTGGGCTTTGCAATACCTGATGCCATGGCTCTTATCCGACTAGATGATTTGTACATCGAAAGCTTTGAGGTGAAGGACATTCGATCAACTCTGAAGGGGGACCATTTATCTAGGGCAGTAGGAAGAATTGCAGGCAAGGATGGCCGAACAAAATTTACGATTGAGAACGCTACCAAAACAAGAATCGTCGTGGCAGATACAAAATTCATATCCTCGGGTCGTATGAAAATAAGGCTTGCGAGGCATTCAATATCTTCTCTTGTCCTCGGGGCTGCTCCTGGGAAGATATATAATAAGCTGCGCACGGTCAGTGCGCGTTTAAATGAGAGAAAGTTTTGATGGGCAAATATCAACAAAATTGTCACATGCTGATGTTACCATTCGGATACTGCACATAAACTTTCCACGCTTGTCGACCTTATAAGGCGATTCGTATTCGATTGCTCGCGATAGAGGCCCGGCGTCCTTCCGTTCGGTGATTGTAACGAAAATTACTGTACATCTCCCCCCCGAAATCTCGCCCATCACGGTTTTCAAACAGGCTTGAGCAAAAAGTGACCAACTGCTAGTGAGACAAAAGTTGCGATGCTGTACCCGAAAACACCGATTAACAAAGCCGGAATGAGAAGTCGGTCCCATTCTTTTGCAGCCGCCATCCCCGCAGCTGTCGTGGGGCCACCTACATTAGCATTACTGGCAATTAGAACCTCTGAGCGCTTGAACCGACAAACAAACCCCATTACGAGAAAGACACGAGATGTACGGCCAGCTGAAGCGTGCAAAACAAGACCAGGACAGGCGCCTTTCTCGCTACATTGCTTAAGCTGCCTGCGATCCCCGTGGCTGCAAAGAAGATCTGCATGAAAAAAACGCCAACGGCTGCGGCGGGGCTCCGATACGGCCGAAAAAGCGTGGAAACAGGGTAGCCAGACAAAGGGTGATTGCAGTAATCACTGGAATTGGCCCGAGTCGAAACGGCAAAAGGGCGTTGACGAAAAACCCCATGGCACCAATCCCTGCAGACAAGGAGAGCGCAATGGCTGCTTGAGGTATGGAAATGTTGGCAGCAGTGGGGGCGACGTCGTCATCCACAAAGTCAGGGTCTGCGTCGAGACGAGCGACCTTTTCCGGTTGTGCGACACCACGAGCAAGAAAGAGAAGGAGGACAAAATAGAGCGCGACGACGACATTATCGGCGGCGAGAGCGGCGGCGACGGAATCGGGACCCGCGGCAGTAGCGTCTGCGACGGCGACAAAATTGACCGCACCGCCAATGTGTCGTGCACAGAGTGCGGCGGCGATTTTCCAGGCGTCTTGCGGGCCGAGGAGAGGTGCGAGTGGGACGACACGCCAGGCGATGAGTGTGCCGAGGATGGTTGCAAGGGAGCCGATGAGGAAGACAAAGACGAGGCGGGTGGTGTCACGAAGGACGCGACGGAGATCTGCGGAGAAGAGGAGGAGGGGTACTGCGAGGGGGACGAGGGCGGAATTGACGAGAGAGTAGACGGGATGGGAGGTGGGAAGGGGAAGGATGTTGGAAAGGATGAGGGTGAGGAGGGTGGTGACGACAGGGGCGGAGAGGGCTTTTCCCCAGCGTGTGGATTGGGAGATCAGGCCTGCGGTGGCGGAGGAAAGGAGTAGGAAGGCGAGGGCGAATGGGGTGGCGGCGGTAAGCGCGGGAGCAAGGGTGGGAGGGAGGGAATGGATGCGGGGATAGGGAGGGTTGCTTTTGTAGTGGAGCGGGGGGTGTGGAAATGGCGACGAGTTTGGGGGGATCGGGGTGATGATGTGATTCGGCGAGGTGTGAGTCGCGGGAGGGGGTTGATGGTGGGAGAAGGCGAGGGTGGCCATGGGAGCGGTGTGTGTGGCAAAGGTATTTGGTTGGTATTTGGTGTAGTTTGGTGGTAAGGGGAAGGAGTGTGAGGGGGAGATCAGGTGAGGAGAAGACTTTGGCGGGTTGCTGGTGGACTGCGGACTGGTATATGAGAGACGAGAGATGGATGGGCTGGACTGATCGACGTGGGATTTGTCGATGCTCTCTCCCTTTCGCAGACCTGGGGGCGGTATCAATGCGGGTCATCAGAGATGAATGGCATTGACATGCCACCTAAAACTTGCATCGGATCAATGGTGACATCAAAATGAGGACCTTTCCTTGCTCTCGGAATGACAATGCATACTTTACGACTGTTGCCGTACAGTACTGTACTGTAAATTGTTACAGGACAGCAGCAGTGTACAGTACTGTGGATCTTGTACTGTAAACAATAATCTTACAGTAAGACTGACGAGGTCTCTCAAGAGCAAGAATGTACGGAGCGCTCGAGTTTCAAGTTGACATCAACGACGGCAACCAGTTAAAATACTGTACAGTACATGACGAGTCCAGCACATGCACTGCCGATTGTCGTCCAATAAAAAGTGATCAAGGGCACAGAGTGCAAATGGCCAGCTGATCAATACTGTAGCAGGGGCCCGTAATGCAAACTTGCGCACTGTCTCATACTGAACCCAACGATTGCACCAACCAAACATCGGGCAAGGCACAGCAGCCGACCTGGAACTAACCAACATCCACCTGCAAATGTCCCAAATTCCCGGAAATTCCGTATAAATTTACTAAAATGAATTCTCCCCCCGAAATTCCCCCTTTCAAAACCAAAAAAGAGAACATCATCCACCACCAATTCACTTCAAGCCGCCTCCCCCCCTCCGCCATCATCCATCGCACCTAAACCTCCATTCGGTGCCCAATATCCCATCCTCCTCCTCCCCCACCCCTCTCCTCTCCTCCCACCGCCCTCCCCATGCCCCCCAATGACTTCCCCACCCACGCCACCCTCCCCCCCCCAACCACCTCCCCCTCCACCGCGCCCTCCGCGCCGCAAAACCCCCGCGCCGTCGTTCCCGTCGCCCCCAATCCACCCCCTCCAAAACCTCTACCTCAACCACCGCAATATCCGGGTCCCCCCCTCCAGCCCCCGCCAACGTCTCCTCCGCACGTCCCCCCTCCTTCTTCAAATCCCCCAAGGACCTTGGCACCCGTCTCCTCAACAACATCCGTTCCTCCTCCCCCGACCAACCCCGCCGTCGTCGCGACGACCTCTTCCAAACCCTCCTCACCTTTCCCGAGCATGACGCCGCCACCGTCGCAGCCCTCCTCCACCGTTACGACGGCGATCAAAAGCTGGTTCAGGAGACCTTGCGTCAGTTCCGAGCCCAACCCCCCAGTCCCGTCCACACTCGCCCCTCCTCCGCTGCCCATCCTCTTCCGAGCCACCCCGTCAACCACCCGCCCTCGTCCGGCGACCCGCCCTCGGACCCCAAGGTTTCCGCAGAGGGTGTGTCGCCCTCATCCCCGCGGGATGCCTCGTCCCCGGCCTCCATGCGCTCCTTGCGTATGTCTGCCTCGGTTGCAGCTACTGCCCCTACTGAGCAGGGCAGGGTATCGCCGGGAGTGCCGGTTTTTTCGCCGAGTCATGCAACATCGTTTGATCGTCCCAGTGAAGCGTTGGCTGCGGATGTGGGCTCCAGAGCAAAGCCTGTTGTCGCGTCACCACGGGCATGGAGTACCCCGGGTAGACGGGAGGAGGGGCCGTGGGAAACTGAGATGAGCAGTGCGGGGGTGTCGCCGCTGTCGTTGAGGAGAAAAGAGGGTATGTCGAGGAAGAGAAGAGATGCGAGGAGATTGTACGCAGGTAGTATGGGGTCAATGAGTGTGGGAAGTGATATGGGGAGTTTGGATGGTTTCGGGGTGGCGGAAAGGTTAGCGGGATGAAGAGGGGGAGGAGTTTTTTGGCAGGGTCGGAAGGGGGGGAGGAAGGGGTTGGGGGGGCAATGTGGTAATGAGTCCGGGCTCTTGGACATCGAGTGAGATGAAGGCAGAGGAAGGGCCCGCGGGTAAGGACAAGGGAACTGGGGGAGTGGGTGCGCTGATTGGGTTTCGACGAAACCGGCCGGAG
The DNA here is from genome assembly GCA_002205965.3 of Kappaphycus alvarezii. Lineage (NCBI taxonomy): Eukaryota > Rhodophyta > Florideophyceae > Gigartinales > Solieriaceae > Kappaphycus > Kappaphycus alvarezii. Next base: position 18,893 of record NADL03000071.1, read on the forward strand.
CTGGAGACGGGAGATGGGGAGGAAAGGTTCAGTGCAGTGGAGCCGACAGAGGAGGAGCAGGGTTTTGGTCATGGAGGAGGGATGGGGAGGAGGGTGCGAGAAGTGAGGACGGTGCGAAATGGGCGGGTGGGGGACGGGATGGGGAATGGAGCTTGAGACGTATCGCATGCTGCTGCGGAAGGTGGAGCGGATGGAGGGGGAGCTGAGGGAGTTCCGACGGCACAGTGAAGAAATGAGGAGGGAGCTGGAGCAGCGGGTGGAACATGGTAAAGTGGAGCAGAGGGCGTTGGAGCAAAGGCATGAGGCGATGGCAATGGAGCTGGAGGAGAATCATCGACGAGGGGTGACGACGGAGCGGTATTTGGATTTGATGCGCAGAGAGTTGGTGCAGGCGGTGGGAAGGAGGCGGTGGAAGGTTGTTGAGATGTTGAGATCGACTGTGAATAATGGGGTGTACTATGTGTTGGCGTACTTGGTGCCGGTGGTTGCGTTTTTGATTCGGGGGGTGAGGGACGGTGTGGGATGGGTGAGGAGGAGGGTGCGAGGGAGGGGAGGAGGGGACCAAGTGGGGAGATTGAGACAGTAGATGAGGAGATCGGGGTTGGATAGGACGTGATATAGATGTCAGTGTATCGGCTGTTGTATCGCGTTTGCTGGAATTGTCGGGATTGTGGGGGGCGGCCCTTTTGTTTTATCTGGTTTCTTTTTTTGTGTGTGACTACCGTATGACCATGAAGCGTGATTCACTGCGCGGTCTGCCGAGATGAATGGTCCATGAGATAGATGGACTCGATGTAGTTGCATCAAGAGCCTTACAGCGCGAGATTATTGCACTGGTTCAAGGACGTCGAGGACGACATGACTGACTCGGGTAGAAGATAGGACGAGTCGTTGACATAGAGAATATGTGAGGAATCAGTACGGTAAAGATATGTAGCCCAACTGTGGCTGCAGCGTTGATGAGTGAATCTCTTGGACATTCCTCAAGTACTGTAGTGTTGGTGCGGGTTGCGGCATGATCAGTGATGACTCGCGAGCTGCTGGATCAACAGCGAGCATATCACGTGTGACGTCATCAAGTCGTTGTGTACTGTACTGGTACAGTACAGTACTGTACTGTACAGTACTACAGTACTTGGACTAGAGTATTGTCTGGATCCAACTGTGCTCTGTCGTCCGAAAGGCTTGTGGTGAGATTGCAGTACAGTACTGCGCAATCGTTTCAGAAAAAGAAGTTGGATATGATTGTTGCTTGTTTACTGCAGATTCCGTGGCTTACCGCTGAAACGAGGTGCGTACGGTACCATGGGGCTCACGGTCAGGGCCTTTGCTGTTATGAATGCCTAACGAGAATCTACCAAGTACAGTAGAGGAATCTAGAATCTACAATGCCAAAATATCTCACGTTAAATACGCAAAGGCTCGTACAGTTCAGTTTGTGCTGCAATGTTTGGAAATTTCACACTCTAGCTCTCGAGACTCGAGATTGAAATTTTGAAACTGGCCAATCACCATAGTTGGCGCCAAGTGTCGCCAATGCCAGCGCCATCGCTATTGGGCAATATGTCTCGAAATCTACTAAATACTAAAAATTTCTGCCAAAAACAGCGCTCCAGCTTGTGCTCCCCAATTCCCAACGCCTCATCAAAATTCTCGAAAACTCTCCAAATTCAAATTTGTTTTGATTCCACCTCTTTTTCCCTCCATCTCAGACATGTGTAACTTGCACGCAATGCCCCGTCCCGTCAGTCGCCTCAAATAAATTTCCACCGCCGTCCCCCTTGCCTCCACCCCGATCCGTCCCATTCTCCACCCGGCCACGCCTCTTCAACTCCCCCCGCCTCTACATCAGCCTAAAATCCTATTCCCACCTCCCATCCACGCCCCACCACCCATCCCTCCATCCCCCACCTCTCGCCATGATGCCAAACCCCTCTCACCTTAGCTCCCCACCGGAACCACTCCCGCTTGGCCTCCTTGACGACGACTTTATCCACTCCCAACCCATCTGCACCCCTGTCGATCAACCCATCCTCCATCGAGACGCTACGACAAAACTCCAGGCCGTACAGCCGTCAAACGTCGCCGAAGCATGCCTAGTGCCTCCGAATGTCCCACACTTCAAAGACCACCCCATGCTCTGTCCTCTCAACCCCGAGTCGAAATCAACTCTCAAATGTCCTTGACGAAGATCCTCGTTTTCCCACTTCCCAAAGTCAGAGGGTCGATCTCCCCGACATGTCCCAGGATACCCTCCTCATGTTTCCCGGTGTCGTACGCGAGCAAATGATTCTCCGAAGGCTGGACAATGACCCCTCGCCCAACATGCATCAGCGCCCCGCCTCGTGTGGCAACGACCCCACGCGTCGCAGTCTCGCTCGTGCCAGTTTCATGTCCACCTTGTCAGGCGCAAAGTCTATGCTAAACCCATTTCTCACTGCCCCTGACAATCACAAAGCAGAAGAAGATGATTCTGGCATCCACTCCGCGTCCAGTGGAGCCTACGGAATTCATGAAACGCTCTGCAAGTGCTTCGGACAGTTTTCGCGATATGGAAGACGTCTGGCTGATGATCCCAACACCAACTCACCGTTTGTGCTTCCTAGCGGCGGCGTCTTGTCACTTGGGAAAAACATGGCCAACACACCAGCTCAGGAACCGTCGCAGCTTCCTGCTTGAAGATGCTGTTAGTGTCAAGTACCCAGGGTCGCACATTTTCCCTAGATTTTGAGATTATCAGAGAGGCCGGAAAGGGTGCTTTCTGCCAGGTTTTACAAGTTCGCCGTCACCTGGATGGTTGCGTCTACGCTATAAAGCGGAATGTGCAACCGTTGACTCCCATAAGCAGCAGTTGGACTCGTTGCAGGAAGTCTTTGCGCTGTCAGCGCTTCAGTCTCATCCCAATGTTCTGCGTTATCATGACGCCTGGTTTGAGGATCGCGGCAGACTCTTGTACATTCAGACCGAATTCTTATCAGAGGGCAGTTTGCACGACGCCTATGTGAAACAGGTCGACGTATGCCCGCCCAAGAACTGTTGGATTTGGCTGGCGACATGAGCTCGGCCTTGGCTTTTATGCACCAGAAAGGAATTGTCCACTTGGACGTCAAGCCAGACAACATATTCTGTACAAACCGTGGGAATTCGCAAAAGGCTTACATTATTGGCGACTTTGGTCTTGCATGTCACCAGGATGGCCGGGATGCACGCAGTACTGAGGCGATGCTCGGTATCTCTGCCCCGAGGCGTTAACTAGCGAACATGTCAAGAGCATCTCATCCACACGTTCGCGTAACGAGGCGAGGGCATCTACCGCAGGGGAGGTTCATCGACATCAGACCCCAACTCAAAAGTGAAGGCGTATCAAGCTGATGAGTCAGACTTGAAGGCCAGAGACATTTTTGCATTAGGGGCAACTTTGTATGAACTCGCTACTGCAGTCCCTCTGAAGATATCTGGGGATGATTGGCAGCGATTCCGGAAAAACACGGCCAAGGCTGCCAAAGAAGTTGGCGTAATTTGTGACTCTCCTGAACTGGAGAATTTCGTGCGCCGCTGTCTTGATCCAGACCAAAGAACCGTGCAACGGCCAGTGAGCTTCTGCGGGCCTGCGAGGAGCAGGCGGCCGCAGCTTCAGACCTGGCAGTCGTAGCAAAATTGAAGAAGGAGAATGAGGAGTTAAGGAGGGTAGTCCTTCTTCGACTCAATGACTACGAAGTTGCTGGATAATGGTGAAAAGCATCGGAAAATGTACCGCGATAGCTGCGGTGAGAGAGGCAATATCCCCCCGGAGGTTTCCATCCGCTAGGCCGCTATGGTAATTGGATTGGTCAGACATTCGACAGCGGGGCGCCTCAAACTGCGCTTTCCGGCTCGGGAGGTGCAATCATTTGATTTAGGTTAGGATTTTGCAACGGCTTTCATTAGGGAGGTACGGAGTTCATTCTCATGGAGGGACCGTCCGATAAAGATGAAGCACGAAGTGCAATCGATTTTTGATCTGAGGGCAACCGGCACACTAGAAGTAGAATAATCGAAGAGGGTGTCGACAGATTGATAGATTCTCTTAAATTCCTCTCCCGCAACAGATACAGTGCTTTCATTCTCCAAATCTCACTCTTTCCGTTGCCCCACAGACTCGTCCGCATCTGTCAACGAGTCGTCCTTTTCCCACAGGAGCTGACCAATAACCCTGTCCATCAAAGAATCGTCAAAGAGTGGCCCGTCAAACAACACTGAGATACTACCGACATCTGAATCGCCGGTGTGTAAATGGTGGGCAAATTTTTTCGGCATCCTCGCGGCGAGCGATTGGGCGGAGACGTATCATCGTAGGCACGAAGGTTCATCAATCGCGACAACTCTATCTCGCACCTGACAGTTGGGACAAGATTTGCTGTGCAACCGGCGTTTCTTAGAGTGGCCTTTAATTGTTCCACACGTTTTCCATTGGCGGCGCATTCGTGCGACCCCTGAAGTAGATCGATCTTGTTCAGCAATACCATATCCGCAACTGCAAGCTGCTTTTGGGTTATTCTTGCCTTTTCGCTATTTCCATTGTCATCGCGCAAATAAGCCTCTACATTCACGGCATCGGCAACGGCGAGCACAGCATCCAAAACCAACCCGTTTCAAGCTCCTCATCAACCCAAAAGGAGGCTGCAACCGGACCTGGGTCTGCCAACCCCGAGGCCTCTATGAGAATATGATCAATTTGACCAGGACGGGAGCGTAACAAACGGGAGAGCGAATCAGTCAAATCTTCCTGGGCCGCGCAACAGATGCAACCGTTGGGCAACTCTATAAACTGTTCCATTGCCGAGGGGCCGACACCCTGGGTGACAATGGCCTCCTCGATGGTGCTGTTGGCTCCGAACTCATTCTCCACAACTACGAGACGCAGGCCGTGATGCTCGGTCAAGATGCGGCGGATTAGGGTGCTTTTTCCGGAGCCGAGAAAGCCGGTGATTACTGTGACGCCTACTCGATCGTCGGCGGGAGGAGGAAGAGCAGGGGGTGAGGTGATTGCTCAGATTCTTGGGTCATTGGGAATTGTGTGATGGGTGGACGTGCTTGTCTGAAGCTCTCAAGTGGTTTTGGCGCAGGAGTCTGGTGAACTTTACCTTTTTGCGCAGTATTCATGATATTACTGTACATATGTACTGTACTGTACTGTGCTGTGCTGTACGGTACAGTATGGAACCGAATGTTGCAAAACCATACCCAGTGGAAACATCAAATGGATCAAATTGCTGGCGGGGCACTCCATGACGCAGCAATACAGTACGGTTAGTACCAGCTGAACAAGCAGCAAAAGTTGTGCCCGAAGCCCTCAAGCTCAAGAGTGTATGGACGGAGAAAGCGACAGAGCTGCAAGGAAAGAACTAATATCGTGGCAGGGTGAAAGTTACCGTACCGACAAGTTGATAACGAGTCTTGTCAACGTCCGCTGTGTGAAAACAACTCAACCTTCTACATATATGCGACAGTGTTGTGTGGCAGGCAGAGATCATCAGTAAACAGTGCGGTAACAGTAAGCAATTGTACAGTATTTCCTCCGGTGATACGGCATGTCGTAGATCAAGCCTTGTTTTGCCAATGATACCCGATGGTCAGAGACGAAAGTGACGATCGTGGCTGTCATTCTCATGTCAACCCCGCCTATGCAGCTTGTTTGTAGGCATTTCGCTAGCTAAATGAGGCTTGTTGCGCGCCAGGAGGCGAGGCTGCAAGGCGAGGATGGTTGTATTGTAGCAAAGTAACTGGCTTTCTGTCATGACAGGTGAGCCTCTACTCTCTAATCAAGCTTGTGATGAGCGGTCCTGCGGCCGCGCCAAATTCGTTTCTATAGGAATAGAGACTCGTTTTTGCTACTTGCTACTTGCAGCTAGTCGAGCTTGCAACGGCCGTCACAGCGCCAGCGATACTTTGGAACGTCATGTTTTCCTTTCACATGTTATATGCCAATACTGCATGCCCATAGAGGAAAAGATGCCCGCAAATCCCCCGCCTCCACCAAGAGTACCAAGCCTACGAGCTGCTCAAGCACGTCATGATGTTCCGTGCCCGTCTCCAAACCACAAACCGCAGCGCCCATTTCACCCGTGTCAGATCACGCCACCCACCCACCCCCCCGGCGCAATTTCTAATTCCAAATTATATCATCCCACGCCGCAATGCTCAAGCCCTCACACCTGTCCCCAACCCACATTACAAGTGTCTCCCACAACCTGCAGGAGACAGTCCCCAAACCCAAATCAGCGCGTATTTCGCAACCCTCATCCCTCCGCACCCCTCCCGAATCACCCCCAATACCCACTCCACCGTGCCTCCCTCTCTACACAAAACCCTCCACCACCGCACTGCACCCTCCACACACGCCCCGTGTCGTCACCAATTCCGCCTCCCACCCCCCCTTCCCCCATCACACCCCGAAACACTCATGCACCCTCTGTCTCGCCCATCCAATCCGAGACACCTGCCCACTCAATTCCAACCGCCCCAAACCTCCCCACCTCCGCATCACTCAAAACCACCACCACACATACGCAGCATCGCCACCCTCCATCCAAACCCCCACGTGCAAACACCCCGCACCTTACACACACACATACGCTATGCCCCTGTTCCATCTATCCTACTCCGAAGCAGAGTCTGCATTTCTTTCACGCGCACGGCATGCATTATTGATTGTGCAAGGGGTTCATGGGGGCGGGTTTGGCCGCCAGCGGGATTGGTGACCGTGGCGTGGGTTTTGTCCGTGGTTGCGATGGTGCCGCTGATGCATCGTAAGTGGAAGAGGATGGCACGACGAAAGGGGGTGTGTGTGGGGGACAAAATGCAGGTAGGGGTGCATGCGAGGAGACTTTGGAGGTGGTGAGGTTGTCGTTCGGGACGGATCGGCCGGAAGTTTATTGGAATATGTGCAAGCAGGGGTCGCCTGTGTGTGTTATGCAGGGGCCTGGGTTTGGTGAGCTGCATGTGCATTAGCAGTTTTGGCGTTTTTTTTTGAAGGGGGTTGGGGGGAGGTGGGGGCTGTGGCGTGGGGTTGGCTGCTGCATCGGGGTGGTTTCGGGCATCATGTCGAGATTATTGAATTGCAAACTTTGTGACTTGTGTTGGGGGGATTTGTGGATGTGGATTGGTGAAGATGGGCAATGGTGCCGTTGCTTGCAGGGTGGATTGCTGTTCATGCGGCCATGGATGCCGCTTGGTTTCGTGTGTGTTGTTAGGATATCAAGTGATTGGAAGGCCTTCTTCAGGCAGGTCGAATTATTGTTCAAGCAGAGCAGGCCGGTATGTGAAGTTTACAGCAAAGAGGTTTCATAAAGGGAAATACTCTTGATGCGGCGAATTGCCTTTCCAGATTGTCGCTCGTTTGATATCTGACTCAATTGTCAGCCCCATTACCCTTTTGACTGTTGCCCCCTTGAAAATTACTGCATTACAGTAAGCCCTCGTCGAAATTGCGGACGTGCGCTGTGCTGTGCAGTACTGTAGTAAGAAAACCTTTACAGGAGCAAATTTGATTCTGTAGGCGAACCTACTGTACAGTACAGTACAGTACAGTAGACTCCTGCGAAAACAATCCATTTTTGTTGGTTAGTCTCTACATGCGGTACTGCACAGTACTGTACAGTACAGTAAAGTATACAGTAGACCTCTAGCGCGTGTAATCATCTTTACTTCATGTATTATTAAAGGCGTAGAAGCCTAGCTGACAGTGTAAGCTAAGATATTTGAAGTTTGTCGCTGCCCAGCTTGGGAGTAGGATCGATGTTGCAAGATGTTGCAAAGCGCAGAGTAGCACACGCAGCAGCACGTAGTACGTCAATGGCCCGCTCCTGAAAACACAAATCGCATTTTGCGCGTACACGAAATAGGTACAATGTGCGCAATTTGAGTTGAGGCTCAACCATTTGTGCCGTTCGGGAATACTCACGTTTAACCTGACCCCGGACGTTACTATTTCAAAACTCGGTTTTCACTTTGTTCGACTCTTTCGCCGCGCCCTGTAAGTCAACATCTGGGGTGATTGAGACCCATGCGAAATCGATATCGCGACGACTGTTCTGTACATCAGCGGCGGCCCTTGACCACCTGCGGCAACGAATCTCGTCGACCATATGGTCTACCTTTGCAACATCGATCCTAGCGCGTACTCCCCAGCTGGGCAGCGACTAACTTCAACTATCTTAGCTTACACTGTCAGCTAGGCTTGTACGCCTCTTATAATACATGAAGTAAAGATGATTATATATATCGACACCGTCACAGATGAATTAGCCCCAGTGTCAAATGCACAAAACATCAAAATTGCCGCCAAAATGAAAACTCGAATACGCCGCTGAGATGCAATATCCTGATGCTCTGAGCGTCCAGAACGCCGTTTTTTCTTCGAAACCAGCGTACAATTTCTTTAGTCCTCCCACCCACCTCACCCACCCCACCATACCGCCCCCACCACCCAAGCCCTCCTCCGCTGCCCCTCCCCTTGGCGAAAATTTTCAGTGCCCCCTTCGTGGAGTTCTCCCCTTTCGTTGCACTTCACCCTTTCGTGGAGCTCTGCATTTCGGTCTTTTACCCTTTCGTGACTTCGCCCTTTTATCCCGACTTAACATGCAGAACAACACACGTCTTCCCCAAATTTCCATACCAGACTCGGCGGGCTTTGTTCCTGAGACTCAGCAACCCACCTCTTTACTGCCATTTATTCACACGCAGTCCCCATCTTCCCCGCAACCAACTCATCATGTCGATTCCATTCCTCCAGATCCAACCCCTCATGCGCCTCCACATAGCAACCGATAGCCACACGCCAGGGCGAGGTAAGGCTACGACGGTCCATCAAACTCTTCGCTTCCGCCGGTCAGGTCTTCCCTATCATCCATTGCGAAGAGTAAAAGCGCCTCGAGGAGTGTCAGGAGAGTTCCGTACCTCCCGGCTCTACGCGAGGTAGCGGTTTCACGCAGCGTGAGGTTGATTCTCTTTTGGGCATCATCGAGAACTCCATTCAACTCTGTCCAGAAGAGTAGGACGCCGTTCACCGCGATCACCAGAAGGCCCACCCGCGACAGCAGCGCACCATTGACAGACTGAAGCGGAAGTTTTCAACTCTTCATCGAAAGAAGATGCCTACAGGCGATCCTCTCATGCCAGACGATATGCGACGAGCAAGGCGTCTGTGTCATGAAACGACAGAGAGGGCAAATATAAGAGATGCAGAGGACGCCGAGGAGGAGGCCAGAAGCCTTCTACCAGATGATGTTGAGGATGTAGAGAATGAGGTCACAGGTGCTAGGGTGATTGAGTCTCCTGACGAAGAAGAGGATTACGTTTTTAACCCTTCTTCCACACCGAGTACTGCTTCAAATCGTCGTGCACCTTCGGAGACATCTACTCTTCCAAGACCTCTTGTTCATAGGCGCTCTGCTTCGCGAGGACGGCATGAAACATCTGATGATCTCATGTCGATGTTAAAGGTCTCGATGCTGCAAGAGCAGCAAAGAAGGGAAGATGAGCGGAAGGAGGATAGGGAGCGCTGGGAGGAGGAGCGCTGGGATTAGCGCGCCAGACGAGAGCACTAATCGAAGAGGCAAGATAGGTTTATGAAGATGCTTCAACTGATGATTTTGAACGCTCACAGGAACTGTTCTAGGAACTTGGAGTAGACGACATCCACCAGTGGCACTTAATTCTAGCTATTTAACGTAGGAAAATGTTAGCTTCAGCGCTCATGTTCGGCGTGTATGTAGAGAGAATCTGATTCATTCCGACCAGACGCGTGCGTAAGAGACGATCTCATCAGGAAAGGGTACTGTCAACGAAAAAAAGCGGAATTTTCGACGCAGGTGCCACCCTATTCTTGAAAAATACGTTACAGCTTCTCATAGACTCCTCCGCATTCCGCAATTTGAGAGAAATGCGAAGATCCCGGTGCATTGAGAGCGCATGAAATGATAAGGCCACTTGGGGCAAATACGAATACGTTTCCTACGTAAAGTTTGTGGTTCCATCCTTTGTAGAGCATGTTTTGAATCATTAAATCGCCTAATTGTTCTAAGTAGAGCTTGGGTCCATCTGCGACACAGTAGACATCTTTGAGCATTGAGTATTTTTGAAAGAATGCCTTTTGATACTCATGAACCTCTTAAACTGTTGGCATACGAACGCGTGCTTTGTAGTCTGCGCTCAAGACTCGGAGAAGAAGTTGCCGACCATAGCGAAGAAATTACAAGCAAACTGATGATGTTACTCCAAAAAGCCTACAAAAAGTCATCGTAGCTCCCCTTGTTCAATGTCAAGCCAGAACTAGCCCAAAATATCGCCACAATGTCATTCTTCGTGGTCGCCCTCGCCGACCAACACCTAGCGGAAGGATTCTTATATCCCCATCTTGGGAATAAGGTCAGTACCTATTGTTGTAGTTCTGAAAACGTTCGAGAACGTAATGGAAGGAAACATGGTCAAGTCCCGTGATTTTGATCAAGGACTGATCGCATGCAGAACAAACGAGAAAAGTAATTGGAGCGATTGATGGGTTCTGCAAGGCACTCATTGTTACCCGTCGATCTCTTCGAGTACGCCCCTCAGCTTTAAGAAGGTTTCGAAAAGAAATGTTCCTCTGCGCGCGACGCTCTTCGAGCAAAAGAAGCAGGAGCAAACAGGTAGGTTTAGACATGGTTGCCAAGGTGTGAGGCGCTCAGCTGCTGCTATCTGTGTGTCTGTTGTACCCTTGGGCCTCATACTCGGCTTTACACGTGTGCGTGTTCACACTTTTGGTACATCCAATTTCCGTACGCCAAGCAGCGTACCAAATCTAATTTTCGAGCTTTCTGCGCATTTTGTGTCCGTATCAAGTTAAGTTTTCAGGAAGGAACCCATTTGGAAATGCAGGGGGTTATTTGTAAGGTATGATAGCAGTGGCAGAATTGCATCAAAAATCCGAAAAATGAAGATATTTATTCAAAACACGTAAAGTCTACGACTTCTCGGACAGTTTCCAGAAAAGAGCGTGAAAATAAAAAATAAGGAACTCCAATGCAAAGAAAGCGTGACTGTAAGTAGATCATGCGATCATTATGCAAAAAGCACATAGTGCCGCCACGTTCTAGTGGCGGGCAGTCACAATATTGACTACCCGCCAAATGCAGGTACCCTCATCATAAAACCTGAAAGAACTGCATCTACAGTACAGTGCCCCAATCCCCACACACCCCATAACAAACCCTCTACCCACCGCTCTCCTTACGCGAAACCAAAAAAGAGCAACATCAACTCTTTCCCTCCGCACATCACTTTACACATGTCCAATGAATCCAATATATCCGCATCATTATCCACGAAACAGGCCTCAAGAGAACTGAATCTCATGGCCGATGCAGCGGTTGCCCGCGAACACGTCTTAGATGATTAGGACTCTCAACCCATCAGAGACAACACTGATGATGAGAATGACAGCCCATGCCTCATTCTCGATGCTTACTACGAAAAAAGGTCCAGAAAAGCAATTGTGGAAACCGCAAACTTCGATCCCCAACAGTTTGAAGCAATTTGGACGGGTTTTTGATCTTTCATCGAGGCCGAGCTTTGCGGTGGGAGAGGGAACAAAAGCACGCATGGACCAAAGGACGTTTTGTTAATGACAGTGAGCGTGCTAAAGCACGGATGTCAATTGTATTTTATGGCAAAGATGTTCGACTTGGAGGCATCGTCATTTGAGGGTCTTATCATGAATTTTATTCGGCTCACATCAGATGCAGTGTATAAGCAGAATGTTGATTGCCATTAGGAAAACGACACTATGTAGTCAATGATCGATGAAAAGAAGCTCTTCGAAAATTATCCGATGGCGCGGTATGCAGCCGATGTCACTTTTCAGCCATCCTACAGGCCATCGCGGGTTTTGGTGGAGCGGAAAAATATTTCAGCAAAAACCATGGTCGGTATGGCTTTAAAGTAGGGGTATCCGTTTTAGCGAACGGAATGGAAATCGGGTGTAGTGCTCACGAACCTAGATCTGGTTCTGATTTGACAATATTCTAGGGGATGCAGTGGTTTCATAAGAAAATGTTAAAGAAAATACGAGAGGAAAAGGAATTAGAGGATGAAGAGCGGCTCGACGACAATTTTCTGAATCAATACTTTGTTTTATTTGAAACGGGATACCAAGGAGCTCAGGAATTTATGCGTTATGTCCACCCGACGAAGAGACCAAAAAATGGCTTACTAACACCTGTTCAGGTCCCAGAAAATCGTCACATTTCAGTGGATCTTATTTTGGTGAAAAAATATTTCAGTCGCTTTTTCTCTACTTTGAACGTTGTGGGGACCAAATACAAGTGGGCGGAGGGTATTTATGTTAGAATTTTTTGGTGTGTCTTGGGCTTACTAATGTTCATGTGTTATGCAACCCGCTCTGTTCAGATGATGGACGCATGTATGACAAAATTCAGAATCTTTGGTACAATATCAAGAATATCGGCCAGTCGAAAATAGAAAAGCGCAAACGTGTACAGGCCAAGTACAGGGAGAAGCGCCGTCGCCGCGTTGACGTGCCGTTTCGCGCTAGTGGTTTACATGATTGGAATGCCGCTCAATCTCTGTAATTTTCAAAAAATATTTCGGTTTTTACGGTTATTTCATATTTGTGCGGTTTTGGTACTGAAATCGTGATATACCGGGCAATCTATCAATGAAAATAACTTCTTTGGGCTACGCATGTAAATTCGAATTTCACACTTGTTTTGCTCGATCACAACATCACTATGTAAATGCTCGTTATTTGTGATGGAGACTGATAGCGGTAAATCGTCGGGAAAAGAGATATTCAGAACCAAGTACCCCAAGAAGGAGGTGTTGCAAGCGACAAAAGTGCTGCCGTGGTATAGTTGAACGAATAAAAAGGAGTGTATATGGAAGAGAGTTGAGAGGGCTACAAGCAAGTATGAAAGGGGCAGAGTCTACTACTGATGCTCTGTGAGCAGCGTAGGAAAAAGGTTTCTTGGGTCTGAAGTTGACTCTCAACTTCCTACTACTCGGGACTTGAGTTGAAGTTGTCTGCCAACTTGCTTGACCTCCACAAGAGGAAGCAGTTTACTCAGCTTATATAGACTTTTTGGGTATCCCTAAAGTCTCAAAGAAACATACTAAAAACCATAAAATGCATCAAATGGAATCGTGTGAACGAGAAAGACTAACAGCAGATACTATTAGGATAAATATCTAGATTCTTTCCTTCATATCTTAGTCCTCTACATCAGAGCCAAACAGTTCCCCCAAAATATCCATTCCACCCAGGCAGTCCACACAAATATCCGCGAACGGCTTAGAATTCTCCATTGCCTCCTGTGAAATATCTGGACCACTGAGGACGTCCCCATCCGGTTCCGGAGTCGGAACCACCTGGTCCATATTTTCTGGCCCCTTCCCACTAATCCAGCACTTTCCATGTCTCCCTCCCCTCATCCTCCTCTTCCTCCTCTCTTCTCTCTCTTCATCCTCGTCAGAAGAGTCAGAGATCACAATTACTCCCTCAGTCTCCCCTCCTTTCTCCATGGGAGCCCCCCACCGTTATACACTAGTGGTTCCCACGGATCCACCCAGTCCTCCTCTTCATCCTCCTCATCCTCCTCTCCTCTATCTCCTCTTCTCCTCCTCCTCCTCCTCTGCCTCTTCTGCCTGCTCGAAGCAGTTACGGCGGACCCACTCCCGAACGCGTTCCCGGTCCAACCTTCTACAGTAATCATCGTAGTCGGTTGGACCATTTGCCATCAGGGCCAAAGCGTTGAGTGGACGACGGCCTCGGGATGACTTGGTGATGGTGAGGGAAGGACGGAGGTTGGTCATGTTAAGGGCTAAAAGAAGGGGTGAGCCGATGGGGTAGTTGATGGCGGGGGGTTGCCTCAACGACGTCGACTTCGAAGTTTAAATACTGCGACGTCTTCGAAAATTATGTCGACCTTGGACGTGTACAGTAATGACATCTATTAATGACACTGTGTCTTAAAAACAAAAAATCAACTCATGAATTTGCCACACTCATCCAAATTAAAAATATCTTGCAAATTCAGGAACTTTAAAAAATATCTTGCAAATCCCAATACTTTATCCAAATTTGGTCCTCCTCTAGATTTTTTTTTCGTGTGCAAATTTTGCGCACATCAGAGTCCTAGTACAGTACGGTACAGTAAATGTTATACCGTGCGTTAGTCACGGGAAACTTTTTGGGTTACGTATTTTTTAAAATACATAACCCAAAAAAATAATGTGTGAAAGCTGTGATCGCTTGTACAGTATCAACGCCGTCGGGATTGGGTTGCGCCGGACAAGTCACTAGATAACTCTACTGTAGAAAAATGAGTAAAAACTGTTCATTGTACAGTACTGCAGTACCCTGAAAGAATTTTGGAAGTGGGCTGGAGGTTGTTCTCTCGGGTCCCACAGAGAGGACTGGAGTGTCCCTTGTAAATTATGCTCCGGCAATCCTAAGAACTGCACTGCTACAGAATACCGTAGTCTACATTATCAGAGGAAAGTAATGTACTGTACAGTATAATGTATATGTATATATACAGTATATTGTATATGTATATATACAGTATATATGCATATGTATATATACAGTATATTGTATATGTATATATACAGTATATATGCATATAAGTACGCATATACAGTATATATGTGTATTAAGTATGTATATACAGTATATATGTATATAATGTGTATGCATACTTAGAGAAGCCTGCTGCAGCCTTTCTCGCCTCACATCCGTCTGCGGTCAGCCGGGCCTACAATAAGATTTGGTCATTGATGCTACGCCGACACCTGGGAGTTCACATGTTTGACGAAACTGTGCCGCTCCAATGCGCGGAGTGTAACAGGCGTGTGGACAACCGAGGTGAAAATGCTGCAGATTTTTGCAAAAAAGGCCTGGCATGGACTAACCGGCACAATGCCGTAGTAAAGGTATTTGGCCGACAAGTGTTCAAAGCAACAGGAGTCGGCGTCCAATATGAGGTGAAATACTTACTTCCTAGACTGAATGCACGGCCTGCCGACATTCCAGTGTACTCGAGGTCAGAAGAGATGAACACATTGCCGCCCCTCCCGGTGACGTACGACGTCACAGTAACATCGCCATTCCAAGAGAATTTCATGTCCATTGGAGCGCGTGAGGCGCGGGCAGTTGCCAATGCAGCCGAAAGACAGGAAAATAGGGAGCTTGCCAGCAAAGTAGCAGCCATCCCCGGTGAAGCCCTCTCAGAACGATCAAAACTGGGATGGAAGTTTGTGCCGCTAGCCTTCGACTCACTTGGATCGCCGTTTGCGACGACGTCGAAGGTAATAGACGAATACGCGGCCACTGTCGCAACCAAAAGCTGATGCTCAACAGACTCGGCTTTATCAGCAGCTTAGTTATGCGATATGGTCCACGTGTGCCGCGTCTGTAATATGTCGCGCCCCACAACATGCAGAGTTTAGCCACCCTATTCAAACCTAATTGTTTTAGGTTTATTACAGTGGGGTATTCTAGACTTTGCATGTTGCACCTGCATACTGTATGTATGTAGTAAAGTAATCCCATCCCATGTATATTCACTGTCGATGATTGAGAATGAGCCCAAATGCAGTACAGTGTCCTGATGATTAAGAGCAAGACCAGCAGCGTGCTATTTGAGCGTTTTAGCGAAAAGTTTGGGCCAAATCACGTCCTATCTGCGTGCTATCCGTTCTTTTTTCTGCCGTTACCTGCTATCCGCGTACCCATGCGCAAGTCAGAATAGGCATATGGATAGCCCAGAACCAACGTTATTTTATCTAAAAAAGAAAATTACACCAGCCAATGAGAAAGAGTGGCTATTTCAACCAGCTCAGAGTTGCCATCACAGGCCTCCGTCGGAGCAAACCTTGCCGCCAAAAAGTGGCTCGTGATTTCAACAAAGCGCCATACGAGAGACTTCCCACAATCAACTGGGTCGCAGCGACCAGTCTGCCCTACGCCAAACAGTTTCAGCCAAGAAGCCGCTCTAAAAAGCCACTATCTGGGAGAAGCGCATATACGAAGAAGTTCACGATCTCACGATCTTAAGATCAAGACCTGCCTGTGCAGGTGCCGCAGGACCTGTCCAAGATTTGCTTACTTCACACAGGCTGTAAGATACAGCAGGGAACATACCCTCAAAGGAAGTTCAACAGATAGTACTCAACAGCCTGTCAAAGAGCCATTCTGAAATGAGTTTTGTGAGAGACGATTCAAAGGCGAATTTAGAGTTCGTCGAAGGAACCGAACCATCTGAGAAGCATCAAATTCTGAAAATTCACCCTTCACTTTTCACGAATGAACACACTTTGCCACCACAAACACTATCAAGTCACCTCGACAGCCACGCAATACCTACCTCAATCGCTTCTTCGAGATCTGTGTTCCCCTCACTGACAAGTACTACCAACTTTCCTAATCAATCAAGGTACATACTCGTTGCGCCACCACCACCTCCGCACAATCGAAAAAATAACAATGATCTTTTGCTGAGGAATATTTCACATACTCCTTCGAGTACTCCAGACTTGAGTAACACACCTACTATTTCAGTTGCAACTCCTTCCATAAACTCCCGGCGAAATGCGGACAAAAATTCACGCGCCAAACGCAAAAAATTAAAGCCACTATCGCAGGAGGTATTGGACACCGGAGTTGATTGCAAGTCGCGGGTCGAGGAAAGAGTTTTACTGAGGAGGAATCTCTCGCACTTGCGAAGGCTTGGGTTGAACAGTCGAGGAAAGACCCCAACCAGACGGAGGCAACATTTTGGGACGGAGTCATGTCAATATGAAGTGAGACTCATTCTGTTAATATAACTGCAGAGTCTTTGAGGAGTAACTGGAGAAGACTGGCAAGGGATGTGCAGATCTATCTTGCGTGCAAGGAAGTTGTGATGGGGAAGAGGCCATCCGGAACAGACGAGGAGGAAATTGTAAACCTTGACATTGAAAGATTTCGAAAGAAGGCGGGGAAAAAAGACAGTAACGGCGTGTTTCAATACGCTCAACCATTCAAGCATAAAGAGGTGCTTATTTTCTTGCTAGTCAACCCAAATTTCGAAGTGAGATTATGAACAAGGATAGTAGTGCTTCGAACGAGGGGAGTGAGGTAATCGCTTCTGTTGACCCAAGAACCATTTACGGCCAACACAAGTGGAAAATGATAACCCTATTGCTGGTAATAGATTAGAATCCTGAACGGGGGGTTGGGAAGACTCTGTTATTGCACCTGCTGAGGGCTTTCAGTATCCGTTTGTGAGAGATTGTGTTCAAGGTGACATTCAGCGAAATAGTTCTCTGCATAAGGGAAGGCCGATGGGAGCCAAGAGGGCGAAGGACAAGAGAACAGAGGAAATGAAATATGTCGCATTTAATCGGCAATTGAAACTCTTTCGAAGAAGATGGACAACAGAAACAATGTATTACGGCAGCTAAAGGACAAGACGGAGAAGCAAAATGAATTCGAGAACGACTGATTTTAGAAGAGAGAAAGTTGTTGTTCTCTCGGGTCCCGCAGAGGAGACTCGAGTGTCCCTTATAAATTATGCTGCGGCAATCCTAGGGAATTGCGCTAGAATAATGTAGTCCACCAGATGCGAGAAATCCATATTGAATCTCGATGATTGAGCATAGGCCCAAATACAGCGTACTGATGATTAATGACAGCCCAGGACGATACAGGGATTACGCAACAAAAAAATTATGCAATAAAACTCCAATGAAACTGTAATTAGAATATGTAAGCAAAAATATTTCTTTTGGTGAATTGAATTGAGAAATGCAATTATGCATACACAGTTATGTTTCAAACGTCAGTATTAGTTAGCCTAGTCCAAAAAATTCTCAGAGCCATCCTTCGTAAACATCCCCCCTCGGTACATAAACGCAGTAAAAATGACAAGCGCGTGTCAGCGGAATCAAACAAAGACCATCAGTCTCCAGCATGCGCGAAAAGGGCGAAATGAAGCACTATTCCTAATCTACCGCCTTGGATTCCAATTGACAATTCCAAAATCATATTTCGAGCAATGAGCAATTATTTGAGAGCGAGAAAGAACTGTGAAGCGCAGAAACCAGTTTCGCGATCAAATTCTATGGAATGTCAGACGCTCAGTGCACATTTCATTTCCGTTTCAAGCAAAATGACGTCATAAAACTTTTACAGATAATTGAATGGTCGGGAAGAAGGAAGAGAACTCTAAGGAAGAGGTGCGCATCAACTCCATTACTAATGGCAAGTAAACTTATGAAGGTCCTTATTATTCTTTGCCAGGAATTCCCGAAGAAACATTTGCATTACATGAACTGAATTCCAACCACTATCAATGTATTTCATAAGTGTTAGTTCCCATGCTAGGATGTGTTAATGGAGTAAATCATGTGCCCCGGCTGAATATCGGGTAGAAAGAATATAACTAAAACCACCCCCACATCTACTAACGTGGGGAGTACACCTACGGGGAGCTTTTTATCCGTCGTCGGGCACAAAATATCAACACTAGAAGCGGCCAGCTCCCCGATTACGACCTAATGCTCGCGCTGAGCGAAAATATTACCTCCCCACGGCACGCAAGACACAGTGCAGTACATATAGTGTACTGTATTTTGCCGTCCGGCCGGATAACAGTGCATGATTTATGATCCTACATGAGCTCGGGAGATAAGGTACACGATCTTGCAGGGTTGGGTGTGCACGTGTATTTATTTACAATATGCGGAATGGACTTTTCCAGAAAAATCCAGAGGTCGGAGGTAGCGCCCAATGGGAGTCGATAGCGAATGGATGGAAGCCGGAATCCGGATGGAGGGACGGGTTATCAATTGGTGGTACAAGGGTTGTTGAGAGGTTACGCTCAAGGTTATGAAACTTAAGCAGTAAGCTTTAGCGGCGACACCAGTGGCGCCTTACGTGGCTTTCCGGATGGATGCAGATTTAAACGGCGAAACAACAGGTGCTTCATAAATGAAGTTTGCAGCAAACGCGCCGACAAGAAAGGGGCGGATCAGTGAGACTCCCTGGCTACCGAGGCGCAGGTAGAGGGAGAATTTTTCCCAGACTATTTCCGAAATGGAAACGTTTTGATGAGCCTTGTATGAGTAGAGCGATTCTAATTCGTGCGCTGGATCAGCAGCAGATTTAGAGTTGACGAGTTTGAAAGCGTGCTGAACCCGGCAAGCCGATGCATACAAACGGAGCGTATCCAAACGAACTCACGGGTCAAGGAACCTTTCGAGGAGGGCAATAATACGGCAAATTTCTGCTCTATTCTCCGGAAGGAAGGCATGTGTGAAGGCGTATTTGCCGAGCGGGGCTCCGAGGAGGTCCAAACTTGCACTGAAGCGCTATAAGAATAGGAACTTAAAGAGCAAATCTGAGCGGTCCTGTACTGTGGTATGCGGCGAATAGATGCGGTTTTACGTGTACTAAACCAAGCCGTGTGCAACTATCTCACAGAACAACGCTCCTGTTATCCACTCTAAATTGCCCAGTTTACCTGTTCAGCAGCAGCAAAAAGCACTCAACCTTCTCCACCCGCCACTTGAGATGTAATAACGTGCTTCAAAACAGCTGTTACACTCGGGCGTGCTACTCTTTGCCTGTCGCTGCAACCAAGTGCTGTCACGAGTTGACTCTCCAGAGGTAAAACGTGTCGTCCTATCCTTCACTTTGCCTTACAGTGCTCCACTTTTACTGTAATCCAAATAAACCGCGGCCCGTAACTAGACGTGTTTTACTTTTTGGCAGGGCTTTTATGAAGCACCCCCGAAACGTGAAGGTAGAAAAAAGGAAGAAAAGGAAGAGAAATAGGAGGAAGAGAGATAAGTGTCAATTTGCTTTCTATGGAGTCGGCTCTAATTTCTTTTCGTTATCTTCACCTAATTCATACTCATTTTCCCTTTCCTGTCACTCTTCACGTCCTACTATTCACCCCTTCGTCGTCTTTGCGGAGTTTTTATCCTCTGGTTTGAGTAAATGAGCGGGTGCAATTTACACTTGTAAATACCTGTTTGTAGCTTCTGCAGTTGTGGCTTCTTGATGATGACTCGAATTTCCTGGTATTTTCCTTCTTAAGTGTATTTACTCGATGTCATCGTATACCAGCCCAGCCGGAAAGCATTTACCTATTTTCGTATAACTCGACCCGTTGAAGGGAAGAACTCGTAGCGCGGATTATCTTCTCTTATTACTCTGCAGGGACGTAGAAAAATGAATCGAACGCCGAACACTTCCAAGTCTTATTGAAAAGTGTTCCATACACCACTAGCGTGTCGTCTCCGAGCTAAAAGAATGTCGCTTTTCCCTTTGCCTCTCGCAGGGAATGCGTATTTTCCGATGGCAAAGCTCTAAACTTGAGGTCCACTAGAATTTCAGCGTGGATATTTAGTATCCCTTTCAGTCAGTACAGTCACTGCATCTTGCAACATCCTCGGTCTCATTCAATTCAACTTGCGGAGGGAGGAAGTTACGGTCCAACATTTGCGACTTCACTACCTATATAGGACTCAAGGCAGTACCTCTTTCCATTCCCACACATTCTGCACTAGAGACCTCTTAACAGTGTGCTAAACAATTCCAACCATATTGCTGCCGTCCGGTTCACTATAAGAGCATAAGAGAGGATTTTCTTCCATTCTATGCCATTTATTTCAATAAATTTCTGGAGTTTAGCGGCCGTAAACATAGTTGCTTTTTAAGACACAATATTTCTAAAGAATCAAAAAATCTCTATAGTTTCCTCCTCAACGAACTTGAAGGGGACATAGGAGTTGGAGTTTTCTGACTTCCAAGCTATTCAATTTCTTTAATTCAGGTTCGTACGGCTCTTTGTTCAGGATCTTTGAAACTAATTTCCGTTCAGTACCCGACCCTTCATCAGTACCTCCCGACTCTGTCAAGGGCGAAGCAGGAAAACGACCGCTTTGGGACTCCATATGAGATATGAAATTGTCGCTATTATTGAGTTCTTGGGGGATCACGGGGAGCTCGCGAAGTATCGGTTAAGACACATTCTTTTTCCCAAGATCCATGGTGATTTGGTTGCGTCCATAATAAAGATTCCCCTGCAGGTACTCTATAGTGAAATGAATTAGCGATAATGGCAGATAATGGCACATTAGGTACCACTAGAAAGCCCAAAGGCACAACCAGCGATACTCCGGAAACAGTGAACCCCTTCACGCAACCGGAAACTTGAGCAACTGTCTCATCTGCGACGGTCACTTGACTATGCGTGGCCACCGCAGCTGGTGTCACTTTTTCACCGAAATCCTGCAATATGATATTCGAAATAGCACCTTTGTCCAACAAGGCATAATTCTCAGTCCCGAAAGAATTAAAAAGGACGACCATCAACCAAGAAGGACCATCCAGAGGATTCTCCATCGTGGCCTGAGTCACCGGCACGGTCTTCGCAAGCAATGTCCTTTATAATAGGTGCTGGGACGACCAAAGGCTGACAAGAGATCGGTGCTTTGTTCAAAATGTCTCTCCTATGTTTTCGGTAGGGTCTGGCGTTCTGCATTCATTTTGGCTGCAGCCAGGATGCAACTGCCCTGAGACTCTTGGGCCACTGCTGCTGGCTCCTGCTCCACTTTTTGTTAGTGCTGTAGTTCATTTTCAGACTCTGTAGTTGACTCTGCAAATCTGACCCTGTGGTCTCCATCATCCTGATCTTTACACTGGCATGCCGACTCTGAATGGCCCAGCCTCGCACATTTCGGATAGCTGATATTACTAGAAGAGAGCTTTTTGTCTGACCTGAAATTATTCTATCGACTTCATGATTACCTATTAGCCTTGGGAGTCCTATACATGACAAAATTTGCAAACTACGGGTGCTACACCACCGTCTTGCGGAGGAGACCGAGGAAAAAGCCGCGTCGGAGATGAAAAATCTCTTTTGAGAAAGCTCCTTTCCTTTTCAGAAGCCCTCCTATTTTCCTGGCATCCAATCTTGCAGTCACATAATGATTAATATCTCCCTCTCGATTCCTCTTCTTCGTGAATTCTGTAAGTAGCTTCTTGAAGACTTCGTAATCCTTGGGTTAGTCCTTCAAAGACACATTGTGTGCAAAAGACCCATGGTAGAGATCAGAAGCAGCCCCCCTCGGATGACACAGAATTTCCTCGCATCGCCACTTTCTATATCAAAAAAACGGAAATGGGCGACTTGAAAAATATCCATATAAGGAGAGCTGAGCGGTGTTGGGATCCGTCATTTACCCTAACCCTAAACCTGGTACCATCAAATTCTTGATTTTGTCCCTTCTACTTTCCTGGCGTGTAGCCAAGAGGAACTTACTATCCTCCCTCCCTGTGGTACACAAGACAAAGTGTAGTACTGTACGTA
Source organism: Kappaphycus alvarezii (assembly GCA_002205965.3). NCBI lineage: Eukaryota > Rhodophyta > Florideophyceae > Gigartinales > Solieriaceae > Kappaphycus > Kappaphycus alvarezii. The sequence goes on from NADL03000071.1 coordinate 41,290, forward strand.
CAATGTAAAGTACTGTACTTTTCTTTGTACAGTACATGGTTCATAGCCATAAATGACCTGGGGAGATAAAGTAGTATCTCCCCATGTCGGGGTTACACGTATACCGCTTACAGTATGAGAATAAGAACATTTTCCCAGGGTAGTCACTATGAATTTCTTTTCTTTTCACTTTACTTTTGGCCTGGGGTTTTAGGGAAACTTAAGAGGTATTACTGGTCACCTTGAGGATATTGCTGTCCAAAACGGACCATATCTTTTAAATGTTATATCGCCTTACATTTTCCCCCTTTTGGCCTGAATTTTATTTCTCCAACCATGAAATCTTAAAAAATTTAAAATAGTTATTCCACAAACAGTCTATAATGCAGGGGTTTCTGACCGCTACTGGGATTCATTAGTGCTTTCCGACAGTTTAGACATAATTTTTTTCAAGTGCTATTGCGTTAAGAGGAATTTTTCGAGAAAAAAGTACATCAACATATATTAATGAGTTGAAAACAAACCATTTCTTTGATGAAATCAGCAATTAATCATCTAGGAACATTTTATTTGAAAAATGCCAAACTATTTCTAAGAAAAAAGTAAAGAGCGCCAATTTGATTAAATTTGCGGCCTCTTACAATACCAAAGAAGCTTTGAGAGCTAATGGACACGGATAAGCTGTAAAAAAACTCTAAAACTCACACCAATTTACTAAGTATACACTAATAGCTCCCCAGAAAGCACTCAAGCTTCACCAAATTCGACTTTATCTTATCCAATATCATTCTAGCTGGTGTTGCTGGCATGAGATTACTAGCCAGGCTGATATCGGATAAGATAACTTTTCAGAGCCAAAAAATGATCATTTCTATGCCTCCGATGTTGAGAATGACTATTTAAGCTTGATATATAAGAGGATTTACCAGAATTGGTGGGCGCGAAGTAATGATAAAAGTAATTAGTTTTCATTCAGACGACTTCGAGTACCCCTTCCTAGTTTTTTTTGCAAATCCTTAATCAAAAAGTTTAAATGTATGTAGAGGAAGGGAAAATGACGTCACTTGTAAAGAAGTGTTTTGAAGATGCCTAAATGCCTCAAAATGGTGCCTCTGCGATGGGATGACAGAGCCCGTTAGGTTTTAGTTGATCTTTCAGATAGAATTTTTTGAGGTTTATGGTTCCGGCCCTATTCGGCTAAACCCTGGTGTTCATTTACTTAAAGGTAGACTATTAAAAATAATACAGTGAATAGAGGTAGCGGGAAGAGGTCTGTAGGAGACCGAAGGTCCGTGAATCAGAGTAGATTCTAACGATTTGTACCTAGCCAAGTATGAGAACAAGGGATCCCTTGCATACTATTATAAGAAGTAGGCTTATACCCAGTAGGAAGAGCCTAATGAAGGAAGTTATACCCATAACAGGGGCCTAAAGGTGGTATTGAATGACTGGAAAATTTGACTGTGTATGGTGTGGGCGGCTATGTCACCAAAAAACAGTATTTTGAAAACTAACTTACCGTATTGTACCTTAATCGAATATACTCGATCACCTAGGACACGATAAACACTTTGGACTTCATGGCGCGGGTTTTCGATAAAAAGGACCCTATTTTTGAAGTACTTATGGACGTAATTGTAAAACATATCACTAAATTTCTCTACAATTCAAGCACTGATGCCTCGATTTCCCATTGTACGATTGAAATGCTGCGGGAAGACATGGTTTAGTCTCGCAATTTGAAATTTGTAAAAATTATTACTACTGTAACTATTCGACACGCTCATTGGAATCGTAGCCGTCTTTATTGCGCGCTAAAGTTTTACATAGGTACAGCTGCAATAAAACCTTTACATACATGAAATTCAAGAATATTTACAAGCGGTTCCGCGTATGTTTTTGTTTCCTAAAATGGATAAGCATAGTTAAGTTTCTTTTCAGAAAAGGTAAATAATATGTAGCAATTCTAATTAAGTACTACTTTTTCAAATGGCTTCGTGTATCTCTAAATTTTTTTGGTAATATCTTTACGTCATTTACAATTTTCGCTGTCTTTCAAAATTCAATTAAAAGCTGATTTTGAGACTAAGTGATCGTTCGTAATTTTCTAACTTTATTTAGATCCTGTCACGGCCCGAAAACAGTCCGAAAATGTAATTAACTCATTCAAGATAGAGAGGTCACACCGAGGAGCCTTTCGGTACCGGATCTAGCTCTTTATTATCAATAACTATACTGAAACGAGTCGATGAGGACTGATCGGTAGCGGACTCGGTAGGTAGCCAACTATTGAGACCTGACCGGCTGTCTGTCCATTTGAGAAGACCAGAACGGTTATTCATTGTCCTATAAGATAAAACAATCGTTAATCACGCTCATTTCCCTCAACCCGGGTAATTTTTCTCCCTACATAAGGTTGTTGCAAATTTTTATTACTATTCATTGTCGGAATTGCACATTACGGTAATTGGTACGAATAATAGTCATTAAGCCCGAACCTATGTTACTTCGATGGGTTACGTCGAAAACGTGCATTAGAGCAAGGCAGAATGTGCGGTCATTGCTATTGAAGACCACAGGGCGCTACGAAAAGGCACGAACGGACGGAACGACATACAACACTATCCAGTTCGCGATTAATTTTCCGCATGGGGTTCCAGCTACTTCGCCTAATGCGCGCTCTACGCGCAGCCATTTACGGAGGAAGCTTATCATTTTCACAGCTTGTAGACTGTTCAATCTGGGTATAGTAATTATTTTCGGACACTCCAACACCAAAACCCACCTATCACAAAACCTACCGCCGACAACCCATCTGCACCATCCGCTGTTCCGATACCGCCCTCTTGAACCCCTCCACTTAGCGTCCCCCGGTCCACACACTGCACCCCTCGGAGCACCCGTTGTTGAGAAGAATGAGTGGAAGGTTGAGCGAGAGAGATCAAGGGAGAAGAGGAATGACGTAAATAAAAGAATTGAAAGCAGAGAGAGATTTGCGGACCAAGATAGATAGATGAGAGGAGAACAAGTGGTAGTTTTTATTCACTGAAGCCGAGGAAGGAGCGAGGGTCGGTCTTAAACTGACTTTGACTCTGATCGCTCGAATCACTAGTACTGTACCTGGAAGTTTCCAGAAGCACAAAAGACGACGGTGAAAGAATCAGCCTAGACTTTTTGATCTGACTTAAAGAAGATCAGCTTACAGATCTGCAACGGTCAGATTCTGAGTTAACCATCATGAAATAAAAACTGACTTGCGCATCGTTCGCGTCCCTGGAGATATTGCGCAGCCAAAAGTACTTTTTCCATCTACCAACTTTATGCTTTGAATGACTATGAGGGAGAGGTATAGACGAAGATGCAGTGGGTTTTGTTGATGGTTGCTCATGACTGTTTTTCAGTGTACTGGAGCCTGCAGAAGGTCCTCTCGGGAATGTCCAGAACCTCTGTTGGGAGTGTAATTGTCCCCTGAAGGTCCTCCTCGGGCCATCATCACTTCCTCAGAAGTATCATTTCTCCTACCAGAACTTCAGTTGTGGAGAGGGGTATTATGAGGCGCCCAGAGCGGGTAGATTCCCAATCTGAATTCAATATTCGAGGGCAAGCTGATCGCTCAAATTTTTACTTCTTGATAGTCCTTAGGAATTAAAAAACTGGACTTAATATATTCAGATAGGTTTGAAACAGGTCCCTGGTTGCTACTTCCCTATGTATTCCGATAGAATAATGATATAATACTTCCAAAACTTTAGACCTGGTTATATAAACCTCCCGTTTTGAAACGAAAAAAGAACCCCTCTGAATATTTGTTAATATTCTTCAGGACAAAGTGGTGCGTTCAACGTACCAGAACTTAGGAAAACTTTAATGTAGAATTGTATGATAACATGGGTAGTTCGTAACAATCCTGTGTAAACGATGCAATCCATTCCATATCTCCCTTTCCTCCCATGAGAATCATTTTGTAGTTTTTAACAAATACTTTTCGTGGTTACACGTAGTCCTCTGTAAGAAGGAATTCTTCAGGTATTCGATGGTAAGGGAAGAGACGACGTGCATGGATGGCCCTCTATTGCCAGATTGGCGATGCTCAAATTCTTGTATCGAGGAGGAGTTCAATACGTTCCTCTCAATTGAGGATACCTTTGTGTAATTAGGTCTGTATCTGATTCCGTAAAGATAACACCACTGCGAGGATGAGTAGAATAATTTTCTGTTTAATTGTCTTTTCAGTCGATTTTTCATCGAGAACCTTATTAAATGGTCCTGACTGAGATATCATAATTGGGACTGTATTTAATATCTCAAATATGAAAGCATCCAATTTCCAGTAATGTATGCAAGTACGCTCAATGTACATATTGAAAAAGTTTCCCTCATTCACATTTTTACCAAACCACCAGTCGTTCCTTTATCGAACATTGCCTTGTATTGAGACAACAAAATGTTGAGCTTTCTTTCAACCTGCATTGGGGCGAGTTTCTAAAACAGCTTACCCCTTTATATTTGGAGCTCAAAAATTCTGAGCATGAGCGATAAAATTTCTCTTTGGGCAATATTTTGTACGATCTTTAATGAGAAAAAAGTTATTCGACTAGTTCATTCTCTTCTTGCCACGTCCATATCTGCCTCAATTTCACCCTTTTATATCCCCAGTCCTTTTGTCTTCCCACCCTCCTGCTCCCGCAACTACCGCTATCCACTCTGTTTCTATCCCTCCTGCTCCCTTTGCTGCGCCAATCTCCTCAGTTTCTACCTCTGTACTGATCCATGTCTCCCTGTTCCAATTTATCCTGCTCTAGCTACCCCCTTTTAAGCCGACTTCTTGCTATCCACGGAATGCATTCCATACTCCCTCTCGCCTTGCTTTTCCGGCCTCTTCTGCATCCGCTTCTTAAAACTACCGTACGCACGGTACTTACAGTTCATTTTAGGTTTCAATTTATGGCACTAAATGTATGCTCGAGTTGTAATTACTCGTGATACAAATCAGGACGACAAATATAATCTCCCGGTGCCAAGAGCGTAATTGTAATTACTTGAATTCAGTATGGGTTGTGCGACACACACTAAATCTTTTAAATAGGTACTGGAGAGGTTTTTTCCCCAAATATATGGTAACAGTTCTATTTAGTGATTTTTTAAATGTTAAGTTGTCGACATAGATGGTGATCGAAAGGCTTTCGAGTTTCTACCCCCCTCTCAGAAAAGCAACAATATATTACGACATTATCGACATCCCTTATCCAAAACCGGCGACTCTACTCCTCTGAAAATCAAAAAACGAAATATATCTCCGATTTCCTGAAGTAGTGATCGTTGTGTGTTTGGACTGTTCAAGGGGGCATTATACAATAAAATGCTGGTGTAACTTGTCTCTCTGGACCGCCAGTTTAACTCGGGTACTGGACCGCCAGTTTAACTCGGGTACTGGACCGCCAGTTTAACTCGGGTACTACAGAGGTAATTATCTCAATGAAAACTGTAGTTCATATACCGACGTTACTCTAAGATTCCCATTGGTAGGATTAAGAGACTGCTTCAAACAACGGTGGACTAAATAGTGACTCTCTACCCCTCCGGCGCCTTGCAGGCGAGGAAACAGAGAGGAATGGCATCCCAATCTGACTAAAATTCTGTTTCTCGCTACATGTCAGGTTTTCTCCGCAACAGAGAGGGAACTAGTACCAAAAAAACGTCATTTGCTGGTCCAAGCACCGCAACCCTCATTCCTTCGATCCTACAGAGCTTCTCATTTATCTCTGGGACAACTTCGGCATTTTTGCCGTCGAAATTCCTACAGATGTAGAAAAGAACTGCACCATGGCGGATAAGGGCACCACAGACCGCTATCGAACTAATAAAATCGGAGAATAAAGAAATAAATTTCGCTGCACTTTTGCAAAATTTAATTACTCAGTGCACATATAAGGAAAATTCAAGAGATTGAAAAATATAGGAGGGAAAAAGTTAAAAGAGGGGTTGAAAGCGAACGTTTATTGTGAAAGGATTGTTAGCTCACCACCACGGCAGATCAACTTGGAAAGCTACGTACATTGAAACAAGCACCACCATATGCGCTTGACGAACCTTACGTACCTTCCCGCGCATCGTACAGCTTTTTTCGTAGGCGAGAAGAAAACGACTTTAAAAAGTAAAGGGAGAAAAATATTATGAGAAAAGAGGAAAAAAAGTAAACAAAAGGCAAACTTTGTTGTATCTCACAATATCTCCCTTTCAGTACTGCGAGAAAAGCAATGCATAAGTCTTAATGGACATACTGTAGTACTGTACCCACAGTACCGTGTAAGGGTAAGGCTATCATTTTTTAACCTCTTTTACTAATTTATTCTGCACTGTTTGTAGATACTCTGCGATAAAGTAAAAATACTGACCACCGTTATTTGCGTATCTTTCTCTCTGCCCCCGGACGTTGGGGTATTTTGGAGGTTAGTTGCAACTTTTTCCTAGTTGTGTCTTTTTCTGGCCTCAACTCTCGGTTAGGAGGGTCAAGTCCAGCCCTTTATGCATTTATCACCCTAGGAAACTCAAATTTTTGCTCCGAAACATAATATGAAAAATAAAGTTGAAATATAACTTATATATAAAAATATATATATATATATATTTTTATGTAAAAAAATAAAGTTGAAATATAGAGTATGTAAAACCAAAGAGATAGTATCGCGGAAGGCTTACAGCAACTACATCACTGCTGTACAGCTCATATCAAAACTTCCACACTATTGCAATCTCCTTGCAACATGTCAATCAGATGCTTGACAATGCCAGTCCTTCGTCACAGGACAAAGGTAGCTCACAAGAGCTAAGCTTCAGATGTTAAACATCAGCTTTATCGTAGTTAGTAGTTCATTTCTCTCGCTCTCCTTACTTGCAGTCACTACTGCCTGTCTTTATATATGCTATTCTAGCACACAACCATTTCTTTCAAGTGCTGCTAATGAGTTTGTACTGTAGGAACTTCGACCTTTTGCTTGGTTGTTGAACGATCACGTACTCAATTCCTAATCATCGATGGATTATCCTGCTGATCCTGATCATCACAATAGAACTATATTAGGACTGAATCGGTATTTCGAAACTCCCGGCATTCTGTAGACAAAATTAGAGGTACTAGATGCGTTTCTCTTTCTTTCCGTCGAGGCGGAATACCCATTGCAATACTCCCAAATTCAGTCGGCCGCTATCCATTAGTTTCGTCATTTAGCTACACTTTCCACGCTTGGTTAAGGATTCAGCGGAGTTTTCGTCGCTACAGACCCATCCAATTTCCGAGATCTCTCCATTGTCGTATGCTTCCCTTGTGGCCATAAAGGCGATCACGAGACGGCGTTCTGTCGTATTTGAGTTATTCAATATGAATTTAAAGAGGCTCTCTGAACCAGTGCACAATTATAACGGTATCTTCTTTCCGATCTTAGATTCCAAGTTGTGGCGTATTATGTAGTCTCAATCGAAACCATCGGCGAAAGCGTAGCACTCGCCACCCAGTACAGACCTGAAGACTCGCTTATATTTGTAGCTACGGATATGTAATACGTTTGCCCTTCCAGATTGGTCACACAAAAATACGACAAAACATAGTTGGAGAAGACCTCTACTCAACGTGTCCCGGACGTACAGAATAATTATGTTTAGATCACGTACGTCGTTACGTCTCCAGCTCCTTTCAGTGACATGTGTAGCAAGATTAAATCAGGCGAAAATGTACGGTAAGGGCTTGTCAGCCATATAGTCTCTTTGCGATGGGAGCGAAATTCCACAAAGATGCAGTCTAAGGTCAGTTCTCTAAGGCGTTTATCGTATCGTTCCTGGTGTAAGAGGAAGCCCTTTTCAGTCTTCTCGACTCGTAGTCCGGCGAAAGTGAACTGATCATACTCCCGTGTTTTTGCTTCAAAAGTGCGTTCTGTTAGTTTAGACTCCTCTTCGAACGATGATTTCCTGCACAAAGAGTTTCTTCTGCATATGTCTCAACCATTCCATGGAGCTTCCTGCGCACTACTTTGAAGAAAAAGGAGAGATCGCCTGCGATGAGGGTCATAACTAGGCCTTGGTGAAGATGATGGGAAAACGCCTTAACCCAATAATCTTATCTTTCGGAAAGCTCACATAGATGTTTTGAAAGGCGAAGAAGTTGCTTGGGCTAAAGCTGGAACCCTATGGAAGTTCCAACGTAGATATTCCGCATGAGTGGGCGGGCTGATTATAGGTACGCCTGATATATGTCCTGTGTCCATAGACGATTACCAAAAAATGAGACGAGAGCAATTAGGAGCTTGATAGAGATTTTGCTCACAGATCGGCTGTTATGAGCCAAAAGGTCTTTCTCTGCATCATTATGTTCCTGAACTACAAAACTCGCCTCATAAACTTTCGAGTAGGTCTCAATGCTCTTAACGGAAAGGATAAAGCGACCACCCTTGATGATGGGGCAGGAATCGTATGACTCAATATCCTCTCGAAAGAAAAATTCAAAGGCCCTACAATCTAGCAGAACTTTCAGCTCCTTTTTCTTAGAAGATTCCATCTCATGTGTGCGGTTGCGGGTGTCCTCTGGAGCTAAAACTTCTGTGGTGAGGGCCCCAGGGGGGCTGGGGGGAATGAAATTGATCAAACGCCGATATAAGACGATCAAGATCGCGTTCAACAATCAGCGACGGGTCAGGGAGAGCCTGATAAATATTGAGGTAGTGGACGGTGCCCTCATAGTCTATAGCCATTTTTTGTTCAGAGACGCTGAAGCTGAAGACTCGAAAAGGACCATGCCAGGAGCCAGAACACCGGGGAGGGAGATTTTTCCTCCCAGAAAACATGGACATTGTCCCCTGATGATTTGAAGTAGTGTGTATACGGGGGTAATTTCGAGCAGAGAGCCTCTTGGGGGCGTACCTAAGCCGAAATGGACGCCATTTCACTGCAAGCTGTTTGTAAGGCAACTATTCTCTCTTTCTGAGATGGTACATTCATGCTCACAGCAGGGAACGATATGAGAGATTAAAAAACTAGCAAAGACGGTACAAGTCCTTCAGGACCGGCCTTATCATTGATGTCATTGACGGAGCGGCGAATGGAAACTATTGGACCGAGGGATGGATGATATGTGAAGATTGTGCAGAATATCAGCCGGAGAGGTTCTTGGTAACCTTCACCGACGCCAGTGGAATTATGAGACTCGACTCCAGATAGTTGTACATCAATCCCGTGTAACTAAGTTACATAGTTCCATTATTTCGACGTAAAGATGTAACCACGATCAGAATGTATCCGGTTAGGGTAACCAATGTAAACTGAGGACCAGGAATCAAAAAAAGCGTGCCAGACTTCTTGTGCGGGCTCGCTTTTAAGTAGGATGGCATTTTGGAATCTGGTGTTGGTGTCAACAATATGGGGTAGGGAGTTTCCTCTGAGCCAAATTAAATCAACGGAGAATTCGTGATTAAGTTTGATGTACTCATCCGGAATGGAGACACGTAAACGGTAGGGCTTGGAAGGGTGTGAATGGCAATTGCGGCAGGATGCAGCAATATCCTCCAGAAATTTCCGAGTGTCTGCGTTTACTTCATGCGGACGAGCTCGTTTCAGTAAGTTATACAACTTTTTCACTTTAGGATGAAAAAAGTGGAGTTTAAGTTTCTGCGTTTCGTCTTTGGTACAGCACACTGCAGCTGCATTCCGAACAAGAAACATGTGCCTATGCTTCGGAGTGATTGATAGACGCTATTTGTCACTGAGACTTTCGAGAACGTGCTAACCGTTTTCTAGGAGAAGACTTCCCTATCAAGTATGTCGAGGCCGATCAGTATCGAGATATCTGCGTGGACGAAATCGATGTCCAGAGGGTGGAAGAAGCCGTCTGGGGGAGTTATGCGAACGGCAAGTTGACCCATGCTATCGTAATTTTCATCCCCAAAAAAAGGTTATATTAGAAAGTGACAAGTGGAGAGACCGGTTTGTTATGCAGCAGTAGGCGACCTCTTGGAGATACCCCATGACAGAGCATGATTCCCCTCCATCCAGAAAAGCATCTTCAAAGATCCTGTTGCTGTAGCGCGGGGAACGTGACCGCAGGCGGGTAGTGGAGACATAAGGAGCGCGGCGCTAGTGAGAACGATATCTCGAAGGAGAATAAATGCGGTAACCAGCAACCAAATGAGCAACTTGAAGGACGCTGGCACTGTGAGTTGTAAAAGTAGGATGCCAAACAGCGTCAGGAAGTTTCGTAGGCCTAAATAAAGGAACCTTATGGTAAAGTAGATTCCGCTCTAGAAATCTTGGCTCTTCGACAGTAAACTTAGCGGAGCGTTCTCTTCTGAGGCAGATACAGAATTGTGGAAATCAGAGTATTAGATGAAGGACCGTCAAAGCGTACATTATTGACGCTGCCCGTGGGGCACGCAAGGAGTCAGAACTGCGATCAGAGTCATGGTTTGAAGATTCCGAGTCACTATCAAAGATAGATATGGAGCCTTACTAGCCATCAGTAATAACTTATTGATGAAGGTCGTAAAATGCGGAAATGAAATTTGTACGGGAACGTTTCTAGGCACGGAAATGGGAGATATTTTCGGCAACTCGCTCCAAATTAATGGGATATGGGAAGTTTTTCACGCGGCAGCCCTCCTTGTCGCAGTAGAAACATTTGAATTGGGGTCGATAGCCATTTGATTTGCGGAAACAAGGACTGCGACCATAACTTGCGAGGCCGGCATAGTTCACTTTCCACCTTGTAGGGCGGAAAACGTTTTTGTTCGACGCCAAATGGCTTCCAGTGGTTCCATCGAAAAGGCTCCATTTTGTCTGGAATTTTTCGAGGTTTGTACGGTATCAAATGCGTAATATTTTGTGTGATAAAGCCCCGCTTGCGGTAATTGGTAGAGAAATCACCGAAGGTGTTCTTAACGCAGTTTTGTAACTGTGGATACCGAAGTACGACTGGCCTTATAGGAAGGAAAGCAGAGAAAAAAGGAAGGGCGGCACAAATCCAGGGTGGAAGAGAATCCGTCTTAGACGCGCATCCGAGTGGTAAACAGTGGGAACGACCGAAAACGGTAGCGATGAGTCCGAAACCTAAGCGTGAATGACTGCTAACCAAGTTCGGTTTACCGTTAAGTATTGTTTCACAGGTAAAAGTGCCTTAACTTCACTGTTGGCGAGTGGGGTCGGCGGCGGCCTTATATACGGGCCGACTCCGGGGGTTTAGGCCCTAGATAGCTATCTACAGTAAGCTGATGAATATCTACCTGATTACTGTTAGCTAAATTACACAGTTAACTACACTAATTAGTAACCCGGATTACACCTGGCCACGTCATAATCCCGTAACCGAAAACGATCATCTCGCTCTGCCATCTCCGAATTAATTCTACACATGTTAAAGATCTCATGATTGGCTAAAACCATCATGGCCAACTTGCGGTCCTGTATTGCAGTTTACAGAAAGGAACGCTTATGAAAGTCTTTGCGCAGTCGTGAGTGTGCTTTAGGCCAAAATCTCTCAATGTCAGATTTGAGAGCCTTGAGAGCTTGGCCCTCAGCGGTACCATCTCTCTCATAATCTTACAGCTTCAAGGAGCGGGTTCGTTCTGTAATTAAATCCATCTTAGATTCCGAAGAATGAGCACCAATAAAAACTGCCACTGCCGAGCCTAATTCAATGCATGATCGTTCATTTGAATTTAATAAAATTAAAAATATTTATCACGAAATATGTACCGGATAAACTGTAATTTTCCCTGCGTACTTGCTTTTATCTCTTCATAAACCTGCTATTATGTCGTGGGATAAATAAGCCAGTTCTCTACTAAAGCTGAAAACTTGGCACACTCATTTTTGAAGTTTGAAGCGAACAATTTGAGCAAATTACATTTTTGCTTGTCAGACATAGGAGCAGGGGCGCTCCTTGCATGCAAATGATTTCCGAAAGGAACGCTGGCAACTTCACTCCAAGTTAGGGAACCAGTTGGTGTCAAAAGTATGTGCTCACTCCTTTTTGCGCGATCAATACCGAGATAAAGCCAATTGACAATCCTGAGGGCTTGCCTCCCACAATAGATTGCAAATAACTCTTAGGGGAATAAGTCTGCCAGACCTCTCCGAAGGTTCACAAGAGATCCCTCGACACTCTAGAAATGTGGGAGACGCTTTTAAATATCGGTATTAATTACAATATCGGGACTTGTGATTTCTGTGGAAGTAATTTATTCATTGATTAAGTCTTCTAGAGAATTTCCAATCAGTCTTGTGTCGGATTCATACCCGACAAACAAGTTTCGAATATTAGTCTGCCTACCCTTCGAAAGCTGAATGACGCGCCAAAAACGATCATATGCTCATCGTATCCAGCACTAGTCTTTATTCGCGAATGTTGGTGAAATGTTTGAAAATTCCAGTCCTTCGTCACAGGACAAAGGTAGCTCACGATAGCTAAGCTTCAGGTGTTAACCAAAAGGTTTATCGTAGTTAGTAACTCTTGTCTCTCGCTCTCCTCACTCACAGCCACAACTGTCTCTCTCTCTATATGCTATTCTACTCCCGACCATTTTTCGAGTGCTGTCAATGATTTTGTACTGTAGGAACCTCGACCTTTTGCATGGTTGGTCACCGGTCATGGACTCAATTCCTAATCATCGATGTATTATGCTGCTGATCCTGATCACCGCAGCAGAACTAGATTAGGATGGAATCGAGATTTCGACACAGCAGGCGTCTCAAAGTTCCCTGACCTCTGCAATCAAAGTATTCCACTTAGCGTTTCACTAACTTTACAAACTGCCCAGCCTTTAAATCCCTATCCACTTGTTTTAGATTTCGGACTAATTGATAGCCAATGATCTTCCTTCAAACTGTTGTCACATAGTTTTGCGAAATCGCAACACCTTTGGAGCCTGAAAAAATGATAGACCAGTCATTTGCTCTCAATCAGACACTCAATAATGTTTACTTTACCACAGACATATCCTAATGCCGCCACTGATCGATGTAGTGATCAAAAGCAATTATTGGTATTTTAGAGCTGGGACCCCTAATGATCAATACAGCGATCACCGGCTGTAATTTAGGCCAAATTTGAGAGACTGTAGCATGTTTTAGAAAGATTGGATCAAGAATCCTTTCGCATCACTGTAATGAGAAGCTCGTCCGGAGAACGGCAAATGTTCAACCTTGGAAATCGGCGTAGTGGTTCCAGAGATGTACCTTACCCCACCTCCACCCACCCTGGCATGTAGCCACCTCCATTTTAAGTTGAAAAAATCCCTCCACCCACAGCAGCATGCAGCCACCTCCATCTTATGATGAAAAAATCCCTTCATCTCACGATTTTGAGTATCTCACACCTCCTCCGAGACCCTTTAATCCAACTAGGCAAGCTCTGGCGCCCAAAAACTCGGCGGCCGAACTACAATCAAGCCCCGAACAAGCGCACAGTCCGCCAGATCGGCCCCATCAGGCTCCATCAGAAGCCCGTGTCTTAACATCACCGAGCCCTCCACCTCCCACAAGCTTGCGTGGACGCGGTGGGCGGGGCCGTAGATCAGGACGTGGAGTGCGAGGGGCATCTGTAGCTGCTGGTGGGCGGGGAGGTGCACCTGCAGGTGGTGAGCGGGGAAGGGGAGGAAGGGCAGTCATATTGACAACAGTTGGTGCGTCCGGTAGAAGAAGGAGAGAAGGAAGGGGAACCACCCGCCTTGGTGATAGAATAAGGGCTGATGATGCAAGCAAGGTTTACATTGAGCACAGGGTCTTGCAAGTCTTTTTCAGTTGGAGAAAGACTTCACTGAAAACTTTATTGCAGAGAGAGCTAGGGTTTATTGCAGCAATGCGGTTCGGAACTTGAAGATTGAAAGTGGTGTTCGCGGTATTTCAACGACAAGGGCCGGTGTGGTGGTTTTGCTTTTAGATGGTCTTCTTCGTCAGTTGATGCAGTGGCTAAATGAATTTACCCGACACAAACAGCTCTCTAGACAAGATATTACGCTTTCAGAAATGTACAGCTATGTTTCAATTCTACTTCTGTCTCACTCTTTCAACCTGGGGTTCGAAAGTACTATCAAGTTGCTTGCACAGTTGAAACGTTAAAAATTCGCTGTAAAGGGTACTATTCATCTCCGAGAATGTGAAAGCCTATTCTCCTACTGGAAGGGTGATGATGGAGCGAAAAGGTGGATGTCACAACGAGACCAAACGGCAATTGTCTGAATTTGAGAATCTGGCATTCAGGGAGACGAGAAAATTTCTCTTCTCTCCCCTGCAGCTTTTAATTACCCTTGATGATGAGCTCTTTGGCATTAGAGCCGCATATAATCCAGTGAAGACTATCAGCAACAGAAAGGCTGATCGAGATGTACATTTGGCATATTTGTTGGCAGAATCTTTGTTTCGGGTTGTGGTGGCAATGCGATTTAGGCGCCGTGGTGAGTTGCAAGTTGAATCTGTGAGGAAGCTACTTTGTGAAGTCTTGGATGCACGAGGGGAGGAGTATCTTAGCAGCTGTATTGTCACCGCGGATAGGGGATATGGAATGGAAAGTATCATGGAGTTGCTTTCGGAGTTCGGTCTTGGATCTGCTTTTGTCATTTCAGATCAATTGCTACGTGCTCATCCGTTTGTGGGCGCGTCCTTTGTAACCATTTCCGTGGGGATGTGGATGATGTGGACGAATCGTATGTAATTACAGGCGAGGCTGCTGGTGGAAGTGCTGAGGAAGGATGAGGTGTCGAAGGAGGTTGTGGGGCGGAGCGAGGTGGTAGTTGCTGGGGTGAGAGGAACAGTACGGAAGACGGTGGACTGCAAGGTTCGGATAACCAAGAAATCAGATCAACTGCTGTTTCAAGCGCTAGCGTTTATACTGGAAACGATCAAGTCTATTACATTGACAGGCGATAGGAATTTGTAATCGATGACAGGCCTTCCTTGGGCCTGCAGCGTTCTTCGCCAGAAAATTCGCATGGGCCAATCGGAGGGTCGGCCAGAGTAGAATAACTGCAGTGGCTGTTAGGGAAAGGGGAGACAATAAGATCTCGAAAGTTCTAAGGTTTATGTATACAGTTCCACCAAACGTGCAACAGTCTCTGAATACTTGGATTGCTGTTGAGAATCCAGGTGTTGACCTGACAAGCACCCTGTTTTACCGCTCCCGAAACTTCAGTGACGAATATCAGGCGCTAAAGGAACTTGTGTAGCGGTCTATTCTGAGTAACTGTGATGCCTTGATACTGGGTCAACGCTGCGCAGATTGTTTTGTGCTACGCCAGTTCCCCATAAACGGGACAAATTCCGGTATTGTATTGATGGGAAACGATGAGTTGAGGCGCAAATTGGGTTTAGATTTGAATATTAACGGTGCAGATCGTGACTGTGGACAGTGGTTCACCTTGTTCTTCAACGGCTGGTTTAGCTCCAGTGTGTCTACAGAGGCGATGATGAGAGCGGTAGGAATGAGGAGCCCGTCCTGTGCGCATTAAGGTGTAAGCCTTTCGTTAAGAATGTGTTTGATGTAAGAATGGTTTGTAGAAGGTAAGATGGTTTAATTGCATGCTCTCCAGATGGAATAGCGCTTCTGAATAGAAGTGCTTTTCCTAATTGGAACGTAGTCGTGGAAGGGTCGGTACTGGAGAGGATCAATATGTAATGGTTTCCGTTGAGATCAAGGCCCGCGTAGCAGCGTCAACTCTTGGGTCTGCTGCCACTCTTGCTTCAACTGATCTGATCTGTTGCGATGTGGGGGATGCTGACTTTCGGAAATACATTCCGAAAGAGCATATTGGACAAGTTTTACATCAGCCGCTTGTCCTGGGAGTTGGTTTAGGTCTTTACGTCTGTGCTGCAGAGACCGTTATTCTCTACATTGTTCTATTTCGATACCCTTTGGCCGTCTTGCAATTGTTTCATACTGCTTTGACTACAACTGTTTCCGGTGTTGTGCAATGGGGCTCACGTGGAAGATCCCTTAATCACAGTTTAAATCACGTCGGAACATGCTGAGACTATCAAGGCAAGGCTGTCGTTCTGGAAGAATCTTGACAATCATGTTAGAGAAAACGGCCCTTTTGTTCCGCTCAAGCTATTTAAACACGCGGCGCAGAATTTCTATTCTAAAACGAAGGGGGTTGTCAACGGCGCTAGCCAAATGAGGTCTAATCTGATATCCCAATCTTCCCACTTCCAATGGGAACAGAAGGTGTTTTCTCAAACAATCAAGACGGTGGTGATAAATGTGTTTGTAGGCTGGCTTATGTATGAGCGACGAGACTTACTACAATCAACTAATTCTTTTATATCTTTGGATGGCTACGAAGAAAGACTCGTTAAACAAGGCTCAAGCGACAAACAACTTCTTGTTGGATGTCTTGCAGGAGCTTCTCAGGTACGCTGCTACTTTTCTTCGTAGAGAAGAACAAATTTGCGAAGAACAAGGACGTGTGGCTATTGATGAAGGCACAATTGCACACTCTGGTGCTTTGTCAAGGCAAGAAGTGAAACGGTTGGTTCTTCTTGCCCACGCCCCCAAGAACAAATGCCTTGCCTTTTTTTAAAGCTCAGATGGTCTCACCCTGAGAACCTTATTTCCAGGTCATGAACCAAGACGCGGAAAGTCCCTTTACTTTGCGCTTTGTTGGCAGAACCCCCCTCCAACTCGAGGACATCGGTCTTCATATCCCTGTTCTTTGCGTGGCACAAGCTTATGTCTTAGAGTTCACAAAGGGCTGAGGCGCGCATGATGGGGTATTTGGCATAGCCACAAGGAGCTAGTTTTGCGACCTACTCCACACTTTCCGAGCAACAGTAGAAGCATTAGGAGCAACACAAAAGCTCTCTCACTTCTGGTAGGATTCAAGCTTCCAGAGGCGTTTTCGGGACGGGGACTGTATTGGAAACTCTACAAAATGTTTCTAATAGTGAGGAAAATGGCTCTAGTGCTGGTAGAAATGAGGGGGAAGACGCAAGGGATGAAGCAGGGGGAAACGGTTACGAAGGTGTAGATCCACCGCAACCTCTACCGCAACCACCGCAACCTCCACCACAACCGCCTTTGGACAGGTATACATAAAGGCCTACGAGGAAAAGCTAAGCGGCTCCGGCCTGCAACAAGTGGAGCTCAACGAGGGCCCACACTTAGGAAGAGACGAAGGGGAGAGATGTAGACCCTTAAAGATGCATAGTATAGACGCTAGACAGGTTAGAGTAAAGAACCCCTACTGATCGATATAGTGATCAAAGGGCCTTTTTGCTTCCTTCAACCCTCCCTTGAACCTCAAATTCAAGGGTTTACTGCACCAGTAATAGCCCACCTCGTGCGGTCAAACTCAGTGGGCAGGCAGGGGACAACGTGTACATAGTTTCATCAACTTAGAATTGACAAGAGTCCACATGCGCCGAACTAACGAACGGTCATATTTTACGGAGCGATATAGTGATCATAAAATTTCGGCATTAGGGATATGCAGGTGCAGCATGCAAAGTTTTAAATACGCCACCGTAACAAACATAAAACAATTAGGTTTGAATAGGGTGGCTAAACTCTGCATGTTGTGGGGCGCGACATATTACAGACGCGGCACACGTGGACCAAATCGCAGAGCCGAGCTGCTGAGAAAGCCGATTCTTCACTCCTCCCGTCGAGCATCCGCTGTAATAGGAAGCTGCTTACTATGATGATGATGAGAGTGATGATGATGGCTACGCATGCCGGCATGGCTCTAGTACTACGACGAGAATGCGCCAACTGCCTACAGGTGTACAGGTGTACAGCGCTACGACGGTTCGCGCTCTTCTGCCACATCCGCTGCGGGTTGCGACAGCGGCCGCGTATTTGTCGATCACCTTCGACGTCGTCGCAGACGGCGATCCAAGTGAGTCGAAGGCTAGCGGCACAAACTTCCATCCCAGTTTTGATCGTCCTGAGAGGGCTTTACCGGGGATGGCTAATCGGACACTTGTTCGACAAAAAAAATGAATAAGCTGACCTATGAATACCCTGAACTGCACTGTACTGTACAAGACCTCTCGGCACAGCCTTCGTCGCCGCTAGTACAGTACAGTACTGTACAATACTGTACAATACTGTACCGTCTGCAGTGCTTTTTTAGAAAACCTCTACGCCACCTACTTTATACAGTATCAGCCCTCACCCGGCACCACATCGCCGCCGCAATGAAGCACCGAATAGGCGTCCTCGCATTCTTCAAAGGCCGCGTTGCCGCATTCCTCTTTGCGAATTCCTCCGCCGACACGCATGTGTGAGCGGTGCACTGGAGAATTATGTTACGACGTTACCTCGGGCTGCCCGTTGGCGATGACTCGCTTCCTCAGAACTGCGAGCATTGAAAAAGGCCCGATGGACAGATTCACAGACCACGCTGTGGACCTGTGCCCCTCTGAGTTCGGTCGCTACCACCGTTATGACTCGCTCCGCAATGTCATTGCCGGTCGTACCGCCCGAGCAGCAGGCCTGGACTGCCAGATCGAGGTCCCGCTCCTTGTGCCAGGCACTAAGCTGTGACCTGCTAACATGCTGGTCCATCCAGCAGCAGCTCCCGACGGCACAGTGGTCCGCCTCATCCCTTGCGACGTCCCCGTTGTCTCAACGTTCAAGGATGACGTACGATCAAACGCCACTCGGGAAGTGGGGGTGCTGCTGCAGTTGCGCACCGCAGCAAGTTGACCCACCTGGAGCAAAAATAGTCGCGTCGACTCCCCCCGCCCTCAGACAACCCCACCCAGGCTCCCAATTTCGAGTTCCAACCGCTTGCTTTCGATTTCCTGGATTCGCCTCCCCTGCACCTGTGCTCTTCAGTGGGCGATTCTTGTCGCGCATCGCAGAGAAGCTTAGCACATCCGCTGGAGATATCCGCACGCGCATTTATCGGGGCATTACTACGGTGGTATCATACAACCTGGTTGTCAACTGCACAGTGCACTTCTTCGCTTATGTCACTGCACATGGCTGATGTGTACCACCAGGTTCCCTCTTTGCTAGCAATATAGTTGGATCCTGCAGCGGACACCAGTCATTCTAACTCGGCAAAGTTACCATCACCAGCAGCCACGGGCGCAGTCGCAACGTTGCAACGTACACCGCATACACAAAAAAATGCCTCGGGCGGCAATGCCACGACTTGCGTGCTCCCGAAATATAAGGTCGAGCACGGCGGCACTGCCGCTATGATGCGGCGCGCATGTGTAGAGGTGAAGGGCTGGATGTACTGGGTGGGCTACGTGCGTTGGACGGGTACGAGGGAGGAATAGAGGGAATGTTGAAATAAACGGCAGTTGAGAATGTCAAGATCGATGTAGGTGGTGATATTTGGCGCGCTTGGCTAGGTGTTTGGGAGAATAGGGCCTCATTTTCACAGAGCCGGCTGCACCAAATTGTCCCTGGGTGTAAGACAGGCACGGGGAAGGTGAATTCGGAATGAATGATACTTTAGCATAATGCAGGCGTCGCGGAGACTGCGCATGCTTGTTTGCTGATGGGCGACTTGGATATATACCAATGTAGAACCAAAGCCAGGTACTATTCAAAGGCCTTTAGTTATGTATATCATCTTTGTTTTATAAACAAGGGCCTAGCTTCCGGAAGTCTAGAAAACGCTCATGCCGCCAAGTCATCGAACTAGCCATCTACCCGGCACACTCCACCGTAACAAAAATCATGTTCCCGCACCGGAAATTCAACAAAACTGGTTCCTGGATTGCTCTTCTAAATCTCCCTCCCACCGAATACACCGCGAGCGAAATTGCTCTCCGTCCGCCATGCCGTTCCCAGCGCCTGTCTGAAACATCCAACATCCACCTGTGTACCGCGCAAACCTCAAAACCGCACCCGTTTCCCCCCATCCAGCCGTATACACCGCCTCTGCATCCAGCCTTACAAAACCGCAGGCCACCCGCTCCTACTTCATCTGCAATTTTGCCTGCAGCCGTTGAATCTCAGCATCCTTTCGGGCAATAATCGCATCCTTATCATTAACCACCTGTTCCAACGATTCAGTAACCGCTTGCAACTGAGCCTTTGCCACGCGCACCTCTTCCTGCAATTCCTTCTCCCTTTGCACGGAACCCGCCGCAATAATCTCCAACTCCTTCATCCTCTTCATTCTCCTCTGTCGGCTTTCCTCCGCAGTACGCCGATTCTTCAAGATCCTCGCCTGTTTCCTCTCCTCCTCCGTACTATACGTCTTCCGTTTCTTCTTAACCGGGGCCACGACAGGCACGACCCCTTGCGTCACGCCTGTTGTAACTCCCACCACCCTTCCCGCCTCCGTGGTAGGCACCAACCCCGGCCCTACATGCAATCCAGACGAAACCGCCACCGCGCCCGTCCCGCCCGCATGCGCCCCATGAAATGCCTCTGGCGTAGATGATGACGTTGTTAGTGGTGGTGGTGGGGGCGGGTGGGGGTGGGGCGGGGAGGCGGGGTCGAGGCCGACGCGGCGGCAGCGACAGCTGCGGCGGCAGTGGCGGCTACAACAACGTGCGGTTGGATGAGTACGGGGAGCGGGGTTTGGACCGGGGTGGGTGTGTCTAGCGCGGCGGCAGCGGCAGCGGCGGCAGCAGCGGCAGCTGCAGCGGCAGCGGCAGCAGAGGAAGTGGGAGTCGGAGTCGGTGTGAGAAGGGGGTGATGGGGTAGGTCGGGGGGTGTTGGGTCGTGGGGCGTCGGGTCGGGTTGGAGGGTCTTGGTTACGGGGGCGCCGGTTTGAGGAGGTGTGGGAGGGTGCGGGGTTGATGGCGGGGGCGTGGGCTTTTGAGGTGGGGGCGTTGAAGGGTGCGAGGGTGGAGGGGAAATGGAGTCTGGATCAAGCGGCGGTTTGGACGGCGGACGAGGATCATCGAGAGGAGGCGGGTCGGAGAAGGGTACCGAGTCGACCGGGGGAAGGGGGTCGGGGTCAGTTACGAAGCGAGTGGTCATTGGGGACTGGGCCCCGCGGTGATGCGAGTATGTCGGGGGCGGTGGGAAGGGAGTTTGAAGATAGGTGTGGTTGGGGGTTGGGAGGTGGAATGGATAGAGGGCGGGGATGCTATTGCCGGAAAGAAGACGGGGCTGCGGATTTAGGTTAGCTCGATTGTGACATTACGCTTTTGAACGAACGATCATGCATCTCGAACTTTCTCGCTCGATGAGGCTATTTAAGCGCTGTACAGTACGATAGGTGAAAATTGGCGCTCACTGGCAATAACAACAAATTACTGTTAGAGTACTTTATAAGACTCTCCCTTTCCCTGTTTAGACCAAAATGATATCAACAGGAAGAAAACATGTTTAAAATTTTACGTACTGTACTACTGTACAGTACAATATATTACAGTACTAGTGCAACTCAAACAGACACTTCAAGTCCAACGGAAACCAGCGATAGCGATGGTGTTTGACGGTTTTTTGCTAGTGCTTGAGAATTCAAAGCGACAATAAAACTTTTGTCTCCGCCGTAAACATCCTTTCAAGACTTGCTAACAGGCAAACATAGCCAATCCATAACAAAACGTTTGGAAAGTTAGAAAGATTCCACACCCCGAATCCCACGCAACCAAGACAAAGATTACTGGAAAAACTACAAAATAAAAGCGACAACAAAAGCACTGCATAGGCGACTTTGTCGACATGTTTCTCACGATGCAGGACCCCTCGCTCGCTGTTCGCGAACAAACCTGAGTGAATAACATTGGTACTCTACGCCCTGCCAGCCTAGTCCAAGCGTGAAAGCCATTGGCTACCTTGCACGTTAGTTACACCCGTACCCATTCGCGATAAGGGCGTTAATGGAGATGACACTCAAAGAAGGCATGCACGCGGAACTCCGAAACCGCGAAATCGAAATCTCTAAGAAATGCCAACAAATGTCAAACTGATCTGCGGCCAGGGCGGTGCACGTCTCAGAAACCAACCTTTACCCTCCAGGCATTCTCGTCCAGGCCTCGGCGGCACCTACTGAGCCCGCCACAAACTCCCTAGCATTCGATATTACAATCGTTCCTCATTTGCAAGCACTGTTCACACGAAGGGCACCCAAATTGCTAGAGGTGCAACTGAGGTTGCCTAGCGTACATGGTAGGGTCCTTGACCGTCAAGCGCAAATTGGCCCGCCGGCCCCACAACCTCCCACATTATCCGCTACTCGCTCCGGATTTCACCCTCTACTTCTCCCGCCATCAGCTCCCTTGGAGCTCCCCTCCGTGCTGTAACCTTCCTCCCTCACGGTTTCATTCCTTACACTTCCCGCCGAAGCTTTGTGGGTTCCGAACCGGTCCGCTGACGGATCTATAAACGTCCTTCCCCCAAAACGTGGGCATCCCTTGCGATGTTCGCTTTGTTTAGGGCCCTCCTCCAGTACACACAGCATACCCTCTTAGCGCGTAACCAGGAGTCCTCTTGCTACCAATTTCTACAGTCTTATGCTTTTAACGGCCTTTGCGGTATCGACCGAAGTATTCTTTTATTGCCCCGATCATTTTCGTGTGACGTCGACGGCGGGATTCTTGTATCGGTGCAAGCAGATAAATGACCAGTGATGCAGCCGGCTAAACACTGAAGGCGGATATATGACAAAATTGGGCACAAAGGGCCCAGTTGTAGTCCATTTCAGAGGCTGCAGTAGGATGATAGTTCATACTGCAGTACAGCTAGGCAATAGTCAACTCCTTTTTAAACGCAGTCAACTCTCAGTGGAGAGTCTGGATTCATGACCGGTATATACATGCTTTGCCCGGTAGGGTCATCGAATAGACCAGTTTTCATCCCATTTGAAACGCTCCTCACATTGCAAGGGCATCTGCTGGATGTTGAACGACAGGTAAAGCCAAAGTGCAAGCCCAAAGCCTTGCTTCATGATTTTTAAAACTCTCTCTATAGAGATGTAAACACGTTGAGCCAGAGAATCCCTCCGTACCTAGATTGAAAGTGTTCGATACCTAAGAACATTGTCACTGGAAATCTTTGTTGTAGCATAACTTGATAACTGCGATTCATGCGAACAGACGCGAAACGGAGACGCGAGAAGCTGAAGCTGCACCACAAGGACCTTTGACCCGAGCACTTGCCATGTCTGCTGCAGAGTTACTGGTTCAAAATCAGACAACTCGCAAAGCGGTTGCGGATCAAAGACAGAGCGCAGTCACGGTGCCTTTACAAACTGCAATCGCGTAAGTATGTAAAACGTGTTGCGGGTATTGAGATGTTTCTCGACGCGCATTCCTCAAGGAAGTAAGAACGAGCGCAATACGCGCCAGTGGTGTGCCTGTGAGGTCCTCGAATGTCCTTTGGGCGTAATCATTTCCGGTCCTAATAGCTAACAAGCAGACCGTTCCTGTCTACAAGTATCGTTCAAAAAAAGAGCGAATCATGCTCCTTAGACTGGGTCCACTCCAAGGATATCTCGGTTTATTCTCATCTGATCTAAAGGTTGTGCCTCGGCACACACCTCCATGCAATTGAGGCAGGGTAATTAGCTTAGTCAGTTTGCAGGGCTCCCTACATGAAACCCTGAATCCAACAAGATCACAACATCCATGGAAACAAATCATATCGTGCGTGGCAATACGGGCGAAAGCGCAAAAGATAGCGCGGGGATAACCATTGAATCTCGATCGGAAGATCTTCATGCGATCGTGGACTGAAACGCGTTAGATGCAAGTCGGCATATTTGCAGCCAAGACTTACTGCAGATGCACGCCGTGAAAAGGATTCGGGGACCAAGTTCCTCGTCTGAACCAACGCATGTGAGGTGAATTCATTTTCAATTAGTCTTTCCTGCTGTGTAGTAACTTGCGTGACACCTTTCAAATCTCGGCCGTATCTATAAAAATTTGGCCTGCGCATAAACTTTGACTCTCGCAACTGCGCCTAGGCCTCTGTTAACGGAGCCTCAGGGATGTGGACTAGAGAGTCGTTACCTACGTTATCATCGACCACGATATTTGAAACGCTGTCGATAGCGTTCTCCACAGCTAGAGTTCCAGTACCCACGTTATCGAGTGAAGAGATTTCGGCAGAAGACATGGCCGGAGTCGGCGGGGGGGCGGCCGCCGTGCCGCTTGCTACAGCCTTGAAGCTAGGCCCAGTGATGTCTCTAGCCGGCTGCGGCACAGTACCAGTACCGGAGCTGTCTCCCAGCAAATCCGGAAACGCCATAGGACTCTCCGCTCCGTTTACAATGTCAACTTTGGCCGACTTCTCTTTCCTCTCAGCGACAGCAGCTGTTTTCTTCTTCGCGTCACTGGCGGCCATCTCGGCCTTCTCTTCCTCTGTCGGTTTCGGCTTCGAATCGTAGTAGGCCCTCTTGGCCCTAACTGCCTCCAACGCTGTGCGAACCTCGCTAATCTTATTGGGAGGTTTGATCTCAAGTTCGGTAAATGCCGCAATGTAATCGATAGAATGGGGCTTGAGAGGCGTATCGGTATCAGCCCCATTGTCCTGACTCGTGGCTGCTGATCGGCGGTTCTTCTTATTCCTCGATTTCCCTCCACTCTTTTTGACAAAGTCACTGAATGCCAAATTCTCAAATCCACTCGTAGTTGCGGTGGTGGATTTACCAATCGCTTTGCCGGAAGCAGATATCTCTCGAGTGTTCGATGTCGTTTTTAGCGACACCGGCGTCTTTTCCGGGGCCAGGCTAATCGTGGGCTTGTCGACCGTCTCACCCAAGAGCGTCTGCAAGTACACAGTTAAGCCAGTGCACATATCCTTCTGCGCCTGGTAAGGATCCGGCTCAGGATACTGGGCCTGCTCGGCTTCCCAAGCTTTGCGGCGGCCTCACGTTCAGCCTGAGCTGCCTCGTACTTCTTCCGCCTGGCGATCTTCTGCTGCTCGATGTGGATACGTTCATTAAGGTACCACTTGTCGAGTTCAACCTGATAGTCTTCACGGAGCTGGCGAATGACTGCCTTGATTTCGCCAATCTTCTTCTTCTCAGCGTCTCGATCAATCTCTGCAGCCGATTCCTGGAGCTTCTGCATCTTTTCATCCTGCTCCTTACGGATGCCATCGACAACTTTCTTTTGATCCTCCAGCCTGGCCTTTGCCGCATCGATAAGTGCATCCTGAGTCCTACGGGCCTCCTCGAGAGATTTACGGGTGGCGACGCGCTGCTCCTTGGCTGCCTTCTCATCCTTGTAGATCTTGTCCCTCCCTTCGATAAACTCACGACCCTTGTGACTCAAGAAAGAAATCTGGGAGACTATCTTCTTCTCCTGGAGAATGGAGACGGAGCCTGTTTCTAAGCCATACTTGAGGTCGGCAATACGCTCCTCAAGTTCCTGAATGGTGCGGACACCACGAAGGGCCTCCTGACCATCCTTTCCCGCCCCCACCATCTCGTTGGCACCTGACGCAGACGCATTCCGAGCAGCGATATCAGCGTCCTTCAAGTTCTTGAGCTTGGTGGTAATAGACTTGTGTGTTTCGAACAAAGGGCGACACTCGTCATTCAACTCCATCATGTGCTTGCGGGCGGCATCAAATGCTGGCTTGTACTGCTCACGGATCTTCTGACGCTCATCATTTATGGCACGAGCGGCATTAAGACGATCAAAGCAGGCCTGCAATTTGGCATCTTCGACCTCAACGGCAGCTTGCAAGTCGGCCTTGCTGGGTTCCGGATAGCGTTTGACAGGAACTTCTGGGATGACTTCAGGAAGTGGAAGACGCTCGCGACGATGTTTGCGATCCTTCTTGGGGTCGGCGTTGGCCGGCTTGCGGCCATTTGTGGCACTGGGGTCGGTGGTAGAGGAATCGACCGAAACAGAGGCATTGTCACTAGACATAGTGGAAGCGGACGGAGGTTCCTGACTAGCAACAGTGGAAACTCCCGCCATGTTGGAAAACTTGACAAGAAGGACAGAATTGAAAGATTGCAATAAGCTTAGGACGAGATTATGCGGCTAGAGGAGGAAGTGGGGGCCTGCAGTACCCTTCGAACCTCTAGCCCCCCAAAGAAACGGTCGGGAATGAGGACTTCCGGAGTAGGAAGAGCGGGTGAGGTGGCGGTGAGGCCAGGCAATTTTGGAGGGGTTGGGAGAGGAGAGGATCGGTAGGCGAAAGGGAGGACGAGGGGAAAGAGTGGCTGTCAAGTAGGCACCGCCGAGTAGCTGTGTACGGCGGCAACTACACCTCCTGATACATAAAAAGAAGCGACTACGTCGTCTGTGGACCGGTGCCATTCTTCGAGCCATAGGGCTTCCTTTTATGGGGGCCAATTTTTCCCGCCGGCGCTTGATCGTTAGGGGAAAAAAACTCTTTCACAGGTCCGCTAAATTTTCTGTACCTGTTTCATGAAAGAATTCGGGGGTTTGTCTTCGGAACTCTAATTTTTTTTCCAGATAGCAATGCTTTTTTTTGGCCCTTCAATTAACAAAAATAACCCCTCCACAGTGCGCTGATACTATCTATGATAGGGGTGCAACATGTGCTGCGATGCTCCACGTCGGTTTTACCCGAAAGGTCCTATTTGGGTCCCCTAACCATGTGGAGGGGCGAAATGGTCAAAACAAGAAAAAAAAGGTTAATAATACGGTAGGTTCCAGCTTTGGCGGTCAGTCGATGTACTGTCCAAACACTAAAGAACGAATAAAATATAGATATAAAAAAGTGTAGAAAATTACACTATAATTACTAGTACAGTAGGAAATTTTGTTTAATACGTCGCCGTGTATTGTTGTGCTGGGCCGAACAGTACACTACTGTTACAGCGGTCCTGTGGATCTTTAGTTTTTGTCCGTATAAAGGCTACAACGTGGGTTCCGCCCACACTTGCGAATGTTGGCCTCATTTGGCCCAGTAAGCTTTGACTTTTTACAGCTGTACAGTTGTTGTTTGTTCATTGGCTATGAGTCAATACTTTGCTCAACACAAAAGGGGCCGGTCAATCAACAACTCACAAATCAAGGATGACGTCTCGGATGGGGAAAAAAAAGCAGCAAATGTAACGTGCTAACTTATTGTACCCCTCCACACTACTGTAGGGTCATTAATAATGACCCTCATTTATAGCCTTTTCCCATGGATTTTGTTTTCATTTTCAGATTCTTACCATACCGTATTTACTGTATTTCCTGTACGATAATCGCACGAGCACTTTGTAAAACAACAGGTTTTACATGTTTGACAAATTTCCTGAGAGTGAATCTCCACCACCGCAGGCTCGAGTGCAACTTTTTTTTCATTTTCGAAAAATGTTGTGGTGCATAGTACACTACAGTACTGTACAGTACAGTACAGTACACTGCTACCAAAGCTGACAAAAACCTTGTGCCCCAAACTCGAATCAGACGTACTTTTTCATTCGGCGCGATGGTCAATCGTAAAATTGTTCTGGCACCTGACTCGCTACTCTTGTACAGAATACCGTACTGTATACCGCACTGTTCAGTTGTGCACACGAGTAGACTGTAATACAGTCACT
Organism: Kappaphycus alvarezii; assembly: GCA_002205965.3. Classification (NCBI taxonomy): domain Eukaryota; phylum Rhodophyta; class Florideophyceae; order Gigartinales; family Solieriaceae; genus Kappaphycus; species Kappaphycus alvarezii. Next base: position 68,682 of record NADL03000071.1, read on the forward strand.
GTACTGTACACTTCCCAACTGTCGCACCGACGACACGTGGCAATGTATTACACATTTCATTCAATCTAGAAAAACATATTTTTTAGAAATTACAGCATTACAGTAAACAGGAACTTTCAGTATCAATCCATCCTCCCATCGGATTACAGTTTCCATCCAAGCTTTAATTATCTGCATCGCCTCCTAACTCAACGCCAGTCTGACACCATTTTTACCATCACGGCCATCTCTATCGGGACGAATACCGTCACTGCTTGGAGAACTCCACGTTACCCCACGCCACCATGGTCGTCCTTAGCGCCGCCGTAACAACAAAGTCAGGAAAAGTTGTGCTCGCGCGTCAATACCGCGAGCTCAGTCGCATCCGAATCGAGGGCCTCCTCGCCACGTTTCCCAAACTCATCGGCACCGATCGTCAGCACACTTATGTCGAAACCGACAACGTCCGCTATGTCTATCACCCGGTAGAGACCCTATACGTCCTGCTCATCACTACGAAGAACTCAAACATTGTCGAGGATCTCGAGACGCTTCGTCTGCTTGGAAAGATTCTCCCCGAGTATTCACCCCGCTATGGCGTTGTCGATGAGGAGTCGGTTATGGAGGCCGCGTTTGAGATTATCTACTCGTTTGATGAGGTATCGATTGGGGAGGCCATCGCGAGAATGTCGATCTTCAACAAATTGCAACTTTTACGGAGATGTATTCTCATGAGGAACGCCTTGTCAAAATGATTCAGGAGAGCAAAATGGCAGAGGCAAAGGAAGAGCGTAAACGGAGAGAAGAGGAGATCCGTCGTCAGCGTAATGACGGCAATGACAGGCTTGGTATGTTGGGGAATGAACTTGGAAGAATGCTTCAGGCAGGCGGCATGGGTGGATTCGCTCAAGATCTTGGTCTCACTAGTAACAGTAACAAGGCCGCTGCAAACGCCGCCTATGCTGCCGCGGGAGGTATCTCATCCGAGTCATACCCAGCAACAACAAGATATGGGCATGTCGATGGGCGGCGGTGGTGGCATGGGCATGTCGGGTATTGGCTCTGGTATGGGTATGGGCATGGGTATGGGTATGGGATCTTCCATGCCTACTTCGAACTATGGCCGGTCTAACAATGCACCACCTCCTGTTGCGGGAACCTCGGCAAAGAAGGGTATGTCTCTAGGCAAGGCGAAGAAGGCAGACAGTATCCTTGATTCTTTGCGGGCAGAAGGAGAGGTTGTCGACGCTCCTGTGTCCGTCTGCAAGGCGCACATGCAAGCGCGACCGCCGCTGCAGCGTATGTGCCTCCTAGTCAAGCAGTGCATCTTGCGACAGTGGAGAAGATCAGTCTTACGGTCTCGAGGGATGGAGGAATTAAGAGTATGGAGGTCAAGGGTGATCTCATGCTGCGCATTACTGACTCGGCAAAGGCCGCCATTCGCCTTCAAGTCAGTACTGGAGGTGCAGAATCGACTGGCGTCCAGTTCCGTACCCATCCCAATGTGGATCGCACATTGTTTGCGTCGCAAGGGCTCATCGGCCTTAAAGACCCGAAGAGACCGTTCCCTACAGGGAACCCGCTTGGTGTGTTGCGCTGGAGGTTTGTTACTAAGGAGGAAGACAAGGCCCGCTTCTCATCAACTGTTGGCCGAGTGATAATGGGGATGAATCTGTCGTGAATATCGAATATGAGCTTGGTGCCATTAAGGAACTGCGCGATGTCGTTATCACCATCCCTATTGGCACTGGCAGTCAGCCAACTGTGAGTCAGTGTGATGGAGAGTTTGTTTACAACGGGCGCACCCAGAGTGTCGAATGGCGATTGGCTTTGATTGATGAGAGCAACTCACAAGGCTCTCTCGAGTTCACAACCGCGGTCACCGACGCTAATTCTTTCTTCCCAGTGAACGTTTCGTTCTCTAGCAAGCAAACGTACGCACCCATCGTTATTTCTCAAGTTAGTATGGTTGCTTCTGGGGAACCTGTTGAGTTTGGTCCACGACGTTTCGCTTGCTCCGGCTGGCTTCCAGATTGTGTAGGATCTGTAACGATGGCACGAAGTAAAACTAGCCGCCGAGGTCGGCAACATTAATGCTTACAACTACTGGCGTGTGATCAGAGGGGAGTTACGTTGGGTGGTACCCCACGTGGAATAAATCACGAAGTTTGTATTTTTAACAGTTATCCTAACTGTGGAGGGCGTCCGAAAAGTGCGTGTAGAGAAGTCGAAGTAAGACCAATTGGCAGTGCGTAGAGACAATGCCGCTTTGTGCCCCTCTGCAATTTGAACATAGTTCATTTCCCCGCGTGTTGCTACGAGGGTGGGATATGGTCTGTACCAACATTGCCCGTTTCGTATGTGTCCTATGTGCTTTTGAATATTGCAGCATACAGCTCCTTGCTTGGGTTAACATCAATTTCCTTCTCATCGAGAATCTTTGGCCTCTCGGCAGCTGTAAGGATCACATCCTTGTCAGACACTAGTGCCAACTTGGAACTATGAAAATCAATCCTGCGACCATCTGTTCCAATGATAGCATGTATTTGGAAGTCACTATCATCATCAGAGTCGGAGAGCTCGCTAAATGGACCATTCTTGACTTCGCTTGATTCTTTCACAGCAGCGGTGCTGTTGCTGTTGGGTATTTGGACGGCGAACCGTTTACACAGTAAAGTGGATGGATGCCACTCTGTAATTGCGCGATTGGAGGCCCCGACTTTTGCAACATCCTCAGCGGGCTTCGATGAATCACCCGTAGCAGCGGTTAATCGCGTCGAGGATTGCACCTCTGACTTACCTCCAGACGGGAGACAAAGTTGGCGCGCATATCCACGGCGAACCTTTCTCGCATTTTTCGCAGTCTCTCCTCTCGCTTCTCCTGGCTTTTTGCAATCGCGGCCTTTACCAAACGTTCTTCCCGCTGAAACAGTCGCTGCTGTCTGCATGCAAGCATCTCAGACTCCTGACGCAACCCATGAGGCAGGACGTCGCGCTGCTTTCGGTATCGATCACGCTCAAAATCATGGACTGGTTTTGACCGAAACGACGCCGGCACTTCTTGAGAAAAACAAACGTCATCGGTACGAAACAAAGTCTCAGTGTGCTCAAACTTCTTGAATAACATCGACTGAGATTCTTCAAGCCCAGAAATATGCAGGGCCCTTTTTCTCAACTCCCGCGCCTTCTCGCTGGCCCTCCTTCGCTGCTTCAGCAACCTCAACTGGACTCGCTCAGCGGCCGAATGCAAATCTTTGTACGCAGCATTGGCGTAATCGTGATCCTCGTCCAGGCTTTCAACATCGTCACTCCCAGCGCCCCCCCACAACGCGCACCCCGTCCCGCCTTTTCACAAGCCGCACAAGTCCCCGCTCATCCATCGTGGATCGCCTCTCTTCAAATCCAAGCCCCGTCACATCCTTTTACCTTTCGACGCAAACGCCATGAACTGGTCCAATCGATAACGAGCATCCTGCGACACACCGCGTTCCTTTAGTTGGGACCGCCGCTTAACCTCTGGAGGCCAAGACCCGCTCTCCCGCAATATGACATGGCCCAACGAATGCGCCCCGCAAACCGGCACAAGCTCCGGCTCCTCCGCCGCGGCGACCGCAAATGGGATTGGAACAAATACGTCATCAACCGCATGGGACAAGGCCAAGGAGGCGCGTGCACGTCGACGCACGCTGAGTCTGTGGTGGACACGATCTTCATCATCCATGAGGTTGTCAACGGATTTTGATCGGGATTTAGGATGGTGAGACGAGGTGTACAAGAGGGAGGGGTGGGAGGGGTCGAGTAGGGGTTTATCGGGTGGTTGGCATCGTGCGCGAGCGTGGAGGATGTCATAGAGTTGGGGAGACGGGGCTACAAGGTCGGCGCGGAAGTACTGGTGCGCAGGGATACTGGACCACGGGGAATAGGGGGAAGGGGAGTGCCCAGAAGGCCGCCACCATCTGTAGGACGCACGGACATGGCGGGGCGGTGGAGGTTGTGTGCACTGAGAGTTGGGGAGGGCGTGAGAAATTTGTGGCAGATTAGAGCATCTCCACCCATCGACCCATCAGTTTCAACCAATGCGAACACTGGTGCAATTTGGATATGGCCTTGAAAAGATTCATTTATTTCCCGCTTTCGGGAGGACTATCGATAGACTACAGTACAGTGTACGTTTACTGTAATGTTGGCACTGTACGCCCACGCGATTTGGCGTGGGCCGTTGCTGGGTGCGCGGGTATTTTACTTTTGGGTTCTCGCCCATCACTGGGCTCGAACACGAGCCACAAAAAACCACAATAGAGAAGTACCGCAACGTTGACCTACCGTCCGTTGCACTGCTGAGGCGCCCGCCCCGGCCCTTCTCTATCAATAAACCTCCAACTCTTTTTCTCAGTAAGCGTCCTGAATCAAACGCGTCGATTGCCGTCGCGTAGTACGCTAAGAGCCGAGACCGGGTCTCACGACAATCCGGATTCGAGGCTCGTTCTCTCGACTCTCTATACTTTCATTCCTCTTCCTCGTCCCTCTCCTCCTCCTTTCTCAATTCTACTCCATCTGAATTTCCACCCGTCGCTATTGACCCGCAATCCGCCGATCTCCGAAAACCACCCCGTCGTCGAATCACCTATTCAAGATGGTACCGATTTCCATAGCGTCGTACAAGTCGAAGAAGCGCAAGATTCTTCGTATGATCAACGCCGCCTCGATCAAAGGTAACTTCACTGACGACCTCCTGAAAGCAGCGAAGTCAACACTGGAATTCTTTGCCGTCGATAACGAAGATGATGAAACAGTCGTTTCGCCTTCGAGTTTTTGGGAACCCCCGAGCTCTGAAGAAGTAGCTGACTTTCTTCGTGACCTTCTCCCCAAAATGTCATGTTCAATGAAACCTTTTTCCAATCTTCGATCTTCCCATTTCGTGTCCTCATTAAGGTCGCCGACCTATTCGAATTTGATAAGGTACACATGGATTTCATGGATGGCTTGAACTTATCATCCGCCGAAAAAAAAGATAAGCGCATATCTCTGTTGGCGTGGCTTTGTTACTTCGTTGGTTGCAAAATCGAAGTTGCAGTATCAGTAATTCGCAAATACAAGGACATCAACGACGCTCCCATTTCCCAGACAGACGGATTCGGTGCCAGATTGTTCACCAATACCGACTCGAGTGGAACTCCAACCCCTCCGGAGTTAGTACTGCACGGCCCGAGTCGTGCTCGAGAAGGCCAACTTGGTAATCCAGACCGCCGTCCTCCACTTCCAGTTACTGCCGTTCCAAGCATCCCTCTGACAACGTTCCGCGAAGCTGAACGTTCTAGCCAAGCATTGCCGACCACCGGAAATCTGGTCAGCTCCGAGGCACAGAGACGAAGCGGAGGAGATGACGGCCGAAAAGCGAACTACATCCAGCAGATGTTCAAGGATATGAAGTTCTCCGGTGATATATCACAAGACGTCCATGAAACTCTCAAGCTGTATGGAGTTGCCGCCCGCCAGTATGGCCTTTCGCCCACACAGAAGGCCGATTTCTTCATACACTGCTTTGATGGTGCTGCCCGCAAGTTCTTCTTCGAGAACTGCAGCGATTCTATGTCCTACCAGGAGATGGTTCGCGTCATCCTGAACGAGTACGTCAGTGACGCGAGGCTCAAGTTAAGGGAACATTAGAGACACTCCGACTTCGCAACTTCATGCAAGACCGGGATATTAGTGACGTCTCTCTGGGATTGACGAAGATGGTTGAGCATATCAATGAGCTCGTACCGCAGTGCCCCCGAGACTTCCGTACTGACGCTCATAAGATCGACTACCTCCGCAAGGCCGTCACGGAGTTTCAGGCTTGGTCGCGCATTCCGATCCAAAGCATCACCTCGCAAGGATATTCGTACAACAAGTTCGTGACAACTCTGCACGAGTCTATTCAAAATATCCGTCAACTCGAAATGCTCACTGACACGCGTGATCCCAAATCCGATAACCTCACTGGGATAATCATGGAAGAACAAGATTATGCTACGCACCTCACTCGTTACGGTCGGAACCCACGACAGAACCATCGCTTTCCTCACCGCCCCAAGAATACCAATCCTGGCCACTACCGAGGGCAGCAAACCGCGCGGACCCCGCCTTCCAAGCCAGGCGCAAACGACAAATCCCGCTACGGCGAATGTTGGAAGTGCGGCGCGGCCGATTGGACCCCGAAGCACCGCTGCGCACCAGGCGCAGTCGCAGCATTTGCAAGGAATCGCTTGCAGCGGGGGAGTCCTCAGTACATATTCTCGCAGACTTCATCAAGGGCGAAGAAGACCTGGTAAACCAAGATGTCGGAGAAGAAACGAAAGCTGACACCCACTTCACGAAACGGTCTGAGATTGAAGCCCTAGACTCACTCCTTCACGACGGAGAAGGTAATGGTTATGAAGAGTCCGAAAACTTCACCCATTTTGTGGAGAACTACGAACCCGTGGAAACCGCAGATCGCAACATTATAACCAACCACGTTGCCGCTGCTCTATCCTCGACCAACCCTCCCATTCTTTCTCCTCCGGCCGAAATTATTCCGCGAACGGAAGCAACTACCTCCCCCTCTAGCTCGTTGCAGGGAGACTCTCACGTCCTCATGAAGGACACATTCGTTGCCGAGCTCACAAAGGAAGTGCGAAACCGACGACCGCTAGGATTTGTGACAGACATTGGGGCACCCAAGTCGGTCGTCGGCCGCAAGGAGTTGAACCGCATCCTAACCGCCTTAGGCATCCATAAGCGAAAAATACTTCCTTCTCAAAACTTTTCCGCTTCGCAGACGCGTCTTATCCCTCACTTGGTTGCATCTCATTGCCACTGAACCCCACGCGGTGCTCCTCAAGTGCTTGTTACTATGGACATCGTCGACGCTGACATCCCGGCACTCCTCGGGATGGACGTTATGGATAGGGAGTTCCTCACCCCGTGTACCGTCTCAAACCGCTTCGTCCATCGCACACCGCATACCCTGGAGGACGGTCGCGTCGCTTACGTAGACCAGTGGTTTATCCCGATGACAAGGTCCGCGAGCAACCACCTTTACATACCCTTTCAGTCTCCATCCCAAATTCACTTCACCAAGACGCAGCTTGCCCGACTCCATCGCCAATTCTTTCACCCGACATCGAAGAAGTTGTTCAATCTAATCTCCCGCTCGCGTCCAGAAGAAGCGACTCCCGAGACGCTAAGAACACTTGAGGAGATATCCAAGCGCTGCGACCCCTGCCAAAGGATCCAGCACGCACCGACTCGCTTCCGCGTTTCCTTCGGAGCAGAAGAAGTTCGCTTCAACGAAAGGATCTTCCTAGACATTATGTACATCGGTGGAGATCCTGTCCTCCATATTGTCGACGAAGGTACCCGTTTCAGCGCTGCTCGCTTTCTCTCCAATGTATCAACAGAGCACATCTGGCAGACGATAGTGGAATGCTGGGAAAGCATATATACTGGCCTACCGAACAAGATCCTCACAGATAGAGGTTTCGCCTTCGGACAGAAGTTCATCCATCTCGCCAAGGTAGCAGACGTCGAAGTCAGTCGCACTGGCGTTGAGGCTCACGCGAGCCTTGGTATCGGAGAACGATACCACGACCCGCTTCGAACGACTTTTCGCAAGATCATGGCCGCTACTCCGACAGTCGACAAGAACCTCGCTCTCGCGTGCGCAGTGAAGGCCATGAATGACACACTCGGGCCTGAAGGATTAGTACCATCTGCACTAGTCTTTGGAGAATTCCCTCAGCTCCGCACTCCCTCTGAGCCACACCAAAGCCGCCCGACTGTGCAAGAGAGAGCGGAAATTGCAGAACTGGCGCGAGGAGAAATGGCAAAACATATGGCCACTTTGCGGCTGAAGCGTGCGCTCAAGCATGCAGTACCCCGGCATGTGATCGCGCGTACGAACCGGGAGATAAGGTGCTCGTGTGGCGCGAGAAGGTCCTCGCGAATCGCATCGGAGAATGGCTCGGCCCGTTCATCGTAGAAACATTCGACCCTGATAAGAAGCTAGTCTTCGTGCGGACATAGACGTCGGTCCTGCAAGGACATTTAACATCGCGCAGGTCAAGTCGTACCTCAGTCCAGAGACCCTCGCGCACACGCTATTAACAGACGCGGCAGACGGCTTTCACAGCTTCAAGTCACCTACCGAAGACCCTATCTTCGCCGTTGAAGTACTTGATCCAGATGAAGACCGTGCAAAACGGCCAGAGATGACAGAGGCAAAGAAGGCAGGGATACGAGGGTTACTAGAGCGTGGGAACTTCAAGGTAGTGCTGAGCGAAGAAGTCCCAGCAGATGCCAACGTCCTACCGGGACGCTTCGTTCTCTCACTCAAGTCCACTATCGATGGAAAGACAAAATACAAGGCAAGATATGTCATAGGAGGACATCGTGATAAGATGAAGCACATCCTCGTCCACTCCTCCACAACTCTGCAACCCCAATCAGTGCGTCTGCTGTTAGGTTTGGCAGCCATCTTTGGTTTTGACGTATGGACCGCTGATATCACACAAACATATCTCCAGTCGACTGAACCGCTCGCTCGCGACATATTCATCGACAAGCCAGCCCCTGAGTTCGAGCTAGACCCTGAGCAATGCTTGAAGCTCCTCCGACCGCTGTATGGCCTATGCGACGCTGGAGTCACTCCCAAAGACCTCCTTCAACGTTTGCAACTGCACTTCTTCCTCCGCTGACAACCCCTGCATTGCTCGCTTTGACACTGCAATTACGCTCGCGCTCGCGCTAACTCACTTCCCCGCACGCGATAGGGAATGGAAAACGCTCCCCGATCAACCTCTATGTAGGCTAGAGCGGCAAACGCACCGGGAGGAGGGGGAGCGCGAATTGGAATACCATCATTCCCTTATTAATATCAAGTCAGCGAATTGTTCATCCGCCGTCGCGACTGCACTTTTTACTTAACATGCTGCCCCTACTGCTTGCACTTTCTTTTAACTTTTTTTGGCCCAGTTGGACGATGTTTATTCGGAATATTTCAATTTTATATCCGCCCACCGCGACATGCCAACGGGGGGAGTATCGATAGACTACAGTACAGTGTACGTTTACTGTAATGTTGGCACTGTACGCCCACGCGATTTGGCGTGGGCCGTTGCTGGGTGCGCGGGTATTTTACTTATGGGTTCTCGCCCATCACTGGGCTCGAACACGATCCACAAAAAACCACAATAGAGAAGTACCGCAACGTTGACCTACCGTCCGTTGCACTGCTGAGGCGCCCGCCCCGGCCCTTCTCTATCAATAAACCTCCAACTCTTTTCTCAATAAGCGTCCTGAATCAAACGCGTCGATTGCCGTCGCATAGTACGCTAAGAGCCGAGACCGGGTCTCACGACAAGGGCATTCGCAATGTGTCGCAATTAAACGCGCTGAAAGTCGGACCAGAGCCCGATATGATGTGGAAGGTTGTGAATGGGAATGTACAAAATGGGCCCGGGTGGGAGGGGTCTGTTGATGACAGTGGCTGGAAGGTGATTTTTATGTGTTTGCAGTACTATCTACGACGAATTTTTCGGGTAACATACTGTACTTTCTATCTTCTACCTCGTAGTTTTTAATTATTTTTTATGGTCAAGTACAGTAGTGTACAGTAAGTACACTGTACAGTAAGTACACTACTGCACAGTAAGTACACTACAGTACTGTACCGACGACTCTCAGCCACAGACCGCTCGGGTGTCGGTTATATAGGTAGCACCCGAGTCGATTCGGCAACTCTCAGGAGGTAGGGTCACCTAGCGACCCCTTCCCACTCCGAAACCTGCACCTATTGTCTTCTTCCCTATTTACCCCTTTCCGCTCCCATCATGGTACTCTTGCGGAGAGACGGTACTCTTGTGGAGGGACCATGGTACTCTTGTAGCTATTACCCCTTTCCGCTCCCATCATGGTACTCTTGTGGAACGACGGTGCTCTTGTGGAGGGACCATTATGGGAGCGGAAAGGGGTAATAGGAAAGAAGACAATAGGTGCAGGGTTTGGAGTGGGGAGGGGTCGCTAGGTGACCCTACCTCCTGAGAGTTGCCGAACCGACTCGGGTGCTACCTATATAACCGACACCCGAGCGGTCTGTGGCTGAGAGTCGTCGGTACAGTAGTGTTCTTACTGTACAGTAGTGTACTCACTGTACACTACTTTACTTGGCCATAAAAAGTAAATAAAAACTACGAGGTAGAAGATAGAAAGTACAGTACGTTACACTAAGAAATCGTCATAGATAGTACTACAAACACATAAAAATCACCTTCCATCCACTGTCATCAACAGGGTCAGAGCCCACCGGAAATGTTCTGGACGGACACGACAGTGTGAGGTGTACTGTGAAATGTGGGGTTAATTTACTGTGGTAGATATGTGGGTTGGTACCCAGTAAATTTGTATCGGAGTGTAGATACCGTATATTGGCCAAGCCAATTGCGAAACCGTACAATGCACCGAAAACTGTAGATGGCACTCCAATCTACCAGAAGGTGGAGGGGAGGCCAGCCAGCAAACAAGCGGCATTGGAGGTTACTGTCAATGCGGAGTGCCGCTGTAAAAGAATGCATCTAACCTTCGAAAACCGTTCAATTGCGCGAGTGGTAACAGTTCTAGTTTAGAGGTGTACTTAAAGCCCAGAACATAATTGCATTTGACCATTCATCTTTTCATATCATTGGATCTCTGATCCAATTAGTCTGAAAAGGCCAAATTAATCGACGACTAGTTTAGGAATGAGGCCCCTAAACCATTTGCGAGCTCGGTCGTCTGTGACGTAATCCGGAGCCCAACAAGTGGACTCGAAAGTAGTACCAACCATGGACCAATCCGCGTGCATTTTCAAAATCGGCAGTGGAACGCCTACAGCTCATGATGCTGCACCGGGGCGGCAGCTATGGCCCATGTATGCCGTACCCGAAGGGCGGTTGATATTGCAGCGACGAAGAAATAAAGCTAGCCAGTCTTCTTGTGCCTGTGCATTGGGTGTCGTAAGCCTCTGCCCATTGATGACAAACAAGTACGGGGAAAGTCGCCTCATTGTTTTGTGAGCTTTGTACCAACTGTGAATCAAATCAAGAGGATGTAAATCTTCTAGTCCGCACTGGCGTCGACGTTCCAGGCGCAACTCACCACGATTCTTGTTATTTCGACCAGTTATGATGCTTGGAATTGTATACACCGAAGAAGTTCGTCATATGTATTTTGATCCATGAGACTTGAAACAAGGCTGTAAGTCCGGGTCTCCCAGTAATATAAAATTGTAGTACAAGTGATGAGTAAGCTCTTGCTAGAATCATATCCTTGGCGGTGATGGCATCAAGACCCTGCTCTAGAATGGTGTGGATGTGATCAAATTGCATCGGAGCTCTTGGCAGTCTTTGGCTGGTCCTTTGCCATTTTCTTACATAGCCTTTCCGGGCAAGAGTAACTCTCGCATCTAAGGCTGGTGCAGGGAGACATACTGCCCCATAAAGAGTGACTCTCGCATCTAAGGCTGGTGCAGGGAGACATACTGCCCCATAACGAGAATTAATAACAGACACATAGTTCTGAATAGAGCCAGGGCCTACCTTCCCCTCTCCAAAAAGCCAACCTATGTAAGCGATTACGTCCAGCTCAGTAGCCTTCAAAGGATCTCGACCTCCTCATCACAAAATCTCAAGAATTTTGCCCAGTTCGCATCATAGGACTGGTGACCAGTCTCATCCCACCTAGCGGATACCAACTCCGCTCCCTGTACTAAGTACTTGTCCGGTAAACCTCCCGTTTCTGCCAGGAAAATATCTGTTATTTGTTCTTTGAGAGGAGGCAGTACCGATTAGTCCGGAAATGGGGACACACCGCGTCCCACCGTGGATGCCGGCGTCTGCCTACACTGATTTGCGGAAGATTTTCCCCTACTGGATGAACGTGATCCGCGTGGCTGAGTAGAAATGGCCACCACGGCCTCCGTTCCCATCTCGGCACTATCATTACGCCCTCCATTTTTTCTCGAGCGGCCTTTCTGATTGCTAGTGGAACCAGTTCCAAGTGGGGACTCACATAACGTACTGTGTCCCAAGGTAAGCTGTAGTCGTGTTCTGCTGCGCCCGTCCATGAGCTTTGTCCCACGACATGATCCCTGACTGGGAGATAATCGTATAACCGACGACGACGCGATAGTTGGTCTGCATAGAGATTGATGGCGCTCGGGATATAATGAGCTTCCAGGGTAATGCCAATTTTCAGTAGCTCGGCGTGTAACGCCCTTAATTCTCGCATCAGCCTCGCGGATTTTGATACCATTTGATTTATGACGAACATCGTACAAGTATTGTCCGTATATAGGCGTACGATTTCCCCCGTTCCTGAATGTATGTATCTCTTGAACTGTATCAATAAATCTCGCACTGACCGCAACTCTTTGTAGGTAATATGGTATCTGTGCCGTATGTCTGGTCTCCAAAAGCCTGACACCTCGTAGTAACCTTGCTTGCCGCCAGGTTTTAATCCCTTTGTAAGTGTTCCCCCCCAGGCCCATCCGGAAGAGTGTGTGTGTAAAGCAACGGAGACACACTTCGTCGCCTTGTGTATCTCCCGAGATTTTAGGTGGTCTCGTAAACTCTTCCACCATATGATGTCTCGGATTGCTGCCCCACTGATGCGTATCCGACGCGAATAGCCGCCTTTCATCACCTCGTACAGTGAACGCAAATGGAATTTTGTATCCGGAACTGCTAGGCACAGGCTCTGACACGTGCCGGCAAATGAACGAAGGAAGGGTGTTTCGACGTGCCGTCGATTGCGCCTTACTCTGCTTATTAACATCTTTGCTAGGAACTGTACTCTGTCCACCTTCCTTTGAGGGACAGAAAACGTCATCCTCTCGGTGTCTATCAGGAGACCTAAGTGATCCAATTGGTAAGTCCCATTCCCAAGGGACCATTTCTCTGGGTGTAGCCGTAGACCGAATCGTGCCAAAAGCTCTTTGATTTTGATGTTATCTTGCAGGCAGTCCCGTAGCCGAGATGTTTTTCACCACGAGGACAGACGAGAATGTCGTCTATGTAATCTAATATACGCCATTTAAAAAGATTTCTCATATAAACCGAAAGCCTCGTGGTCAACCTCACAAACCAATAACTGCTGAGTCGCCACCGAAATGGGAGTGCGATATATTGAAAGAATCGGTCTCCAAACTGAACCGTAAAATAGACTCTCAATGAAGGGTGGATACGAAAGTGATTGTATTCACCCTTCAAATCGACGGAGATCATTCGGTCCTGCTTCAAAAGGTGACCAGAAAACGACTCCAAGGTGGAAATTCTTTTGTGGCGAGGATGCCAGTGTGTTGAAAGGTAGTGTAGGCCTGCTACGGCTCTCATTTTTCCGGATTTATCTTGAGTTAATAACTCTGTCGAAATATATTGGGCTGAAATTTTGATAGCTCCCCTCCACATCCGTTCCTTCAATCTCTTCTCGATCGTCTCTTTTGCGAAAAGCCTCTGTTCGCTGGTCCACCTGGGAGGTGTTCTCGAAACTTTTCGAAATGGTTTTATAGGCAGATCTGGCGGGTAGAAAATTCCGTATGTCAATGACTCCCACTCTCTTTTGTCGCAGCCCAACTCCTCCCGCCATAAATCTGCTGTGCGCCTGATCCCCTCCCGTGATGCGCATGATTTTTCCATTTAACAATGGAATCACTCCCATCTCCACTCGCGAGACCCGAGGGATGCTCTCGCGAGAACAGTGCTCTCATGTGAGCACTAAATGAAGGTTCTGTGGTCAATCACTTACCCTCGCCGGCGACGGCCTTTCCGGCCTGGCCTGTCGCATTCGGGTTCCCTCTGTTTACTCCCCTCGCGGGGGTCCCGGTAAGAAATACGGGACTCTTGTTGTGTCGAGTTTCTCGGGAAGCATCTAAACGCCTTCCGCCGGCATTGACCGTAGATGTATTGTTGTATGTATTGTTGCTCTTATTTTATTGTTTGCTAGGGTCATTACTCTAACCAGTATTATTATTAGCCTTTCTAATACCAATTATCTTGGTTCCAGCTTCAATCACTTTCGAAATCAACGACCTCCTGTACTTTCTCGCCGAAGGCCTCATTTTTGATGACATCTTATACGCACTGCCCATCCTTTCCAGATGATCTGCTGCAGCGGCATCAACCGCACTGTAAGCCAAGTAGCCTCTGCGTTCCCGTAGTGCCTCGTAAGTAGCTTCCATAGAAAGCTCAGTCACCTCAAACAATTCATCTATATTCTTATTATCAATTCCACTCGCCGTGCACAGCTCCTTTGCCACACCAAATGTTAGCATGGCTCTTTCATACCATGCACCTGCGTTCAGTAAGGTGTTGGCCTCCTGGTATTCGGAGCGGTACTTAGGAGCAAAGATTGCTTTGCGAGCCCACTCCTGTGTAACACTCTCATCTTTCGGGTTGAAGGTCGAAGGAGGATGTGTAGAAATATTCACTGGAAATTCGAATGCTGCATAACGTGCATAATCAGTGTCATCGTCTTCATCTATAACTTTTCTTGCTGCTCGGGTCTCGGCATCATGGCGCGCGCCGTCAACAAGCTCGTAAGCATGCGGAGAAGACTGCATTCCGACAACTCTAGAGATAAGTTGTCTGCGCTTATACCTCCACTTCCGTCTCGATTAGCTTCGACTCCAACTCCGCGAGCCTTTGCTCGATGGTTTGATCATTTGACGACATTGGTTGTTGTTTTCCGATTTTACGGTTTGCGTTTAACGCGAATTCTTTACCCTTTCCTCGGGTAGCCAATCGCCCGCTCAGGAAAATCTTTGAATAGCTCTCCCCGACCAAGATGTCACGACGATCGATGGTCAGAGCCCACCGGAAATGTTCTGGACGGACACGACAGTGTGAGGTGTACTTAAAGCCCAGAACATAATTGCATTTGACCATTCATCTTTTCATATCATTGGATCTCTGATCCGATTAGTCCAACATATCCATAGGAGAATACAAATCCGGCGTATTTGTAATTTTCTTTGGATATTGCGAGCATCGATTGAACAGACGGGATTGTACAACAACACACAATTTTGGCGCAATGCTCTGGGCCAATGCGCCATATGCCGGCTTCAGACAGGTCTGCAACCTGTTTCAGATAGGTTTGCAGCAGGCTCCCATACTGCTTGGCGCGAAAAAGTCACGCCAATCCGAAAAAAAATCCCAATGAACACACTACGCCCGCAGTGCGCGCCTTTTGCCGGCGTCAGCACCGCCGGCGAAACGTCTAGCTGGACTGAAAGCATGCTTCAAAAGCGGCAGACAGAGGATCTACTGTGCTTGGCGCCTGAGAGCGCAACGACAACGCCGTTGGAGCTAGAGCGACGCGAACAAGCGCCACTACCATCTTGCGCTGCGTTCGCTGCTACAGTTTCAATGGGTTCTGGAAAAGCATGGAGTCAGGAGGAGAGTGCCTGGGAATTTGAGGCGTATATTTTGGCTTCTAAAGGTCCAAGGAAGGGGAGCAGTAAGAAGCGTGATGCCTTTGTAGCCGAGATTTTCCGGCGGTACATGCGCTTTCTGGAGTTGGCGGTTCGAGAGTCGGAAGACGCAGCGATTTGTGAGCGGGCGGGTGAGGCAGTTTTCCAACGTTATCGCAAGGCGATATGCGAGTGCATAAAATTAGAGGGTATTGTTGGGAGTATTAAGGCGAAACGCTCTACAGGATCTCCGACGCTCGAAGATATGGACAGGGCGGCTTTGGCGGTGTATAATGGGGAAGCGAGAGACACCAATATGTACACTTTCTTTTCGGACGAAGAAATAAGCGTGGTAAACGAAGTGTCTTTTCGAAAGGCGCTCGCTTTCTTGCGGGGAACACAAATGTGGCAGTGCGTCCTGCTCTCTCGGGAAGCAGAGAAAGAGAAGAAGAAATGTTTGGGTGATAATAGCGTGTCATCGACAGATATCGACAGCTTTTAGACTCATCAAGCAGCGGGGATGTGGACGCAGTGGATGGTTTGGTTTCCGACTCTGCGGCAAACCTCGTTGATGAGGTCTCGATTAAAAAGGGGAGGGCCTTTGGTACGAAGAGGGCCCTTGAGATCTCGACAAAGGTGGAAGCGCTTCACCGCGGCGCCGATGGCATTGAAAAGCTTGCCACGGCCGCGCACAAGCGAACAAAGGTGGCGGAAGAGATGCTCCGAATTGATAAGCGGCAATCTATGATCGCGCTTTTTTCAATGCCAGGAACCGATCTTCGTTTGCAGGCGCGATTTGTTCGTTTGTAGCAGTTGCAGGGGCTGCTCTCGTTAGAGGTAGGTAGGAGACCGGAGTAACAATACTGCAGATGGTAGCGAGAAAATAAATGAGACCCCTGCTGTGGGTTCTGCTAGTTTATCCTCGATTCTGAACGGTTAAAATGCTATCATGTCCAACTGAAACATTGACCCCAGAAACTTCCCTCCCTGCGCCATAGTTGTCCCTAACATGGTTGAAAAGGGAAGAAATAAGGGACCTGTGCAAACTTTTAAGTTTCACGTCATCGCCTACGTGCAGATGACTCTGTAACAGTTCCTCGGCCAGAGAGGCAGTTGAGCGAAAGGCGATTTCGAGGCATTGGCTACCTGTAGTCGGGCCAGTTAAACTACTACCATCAAACGCATCACTACAGTCCCCGAACGCCTCTCCTTCACCACCTTGTTTTGCAAGCAAACCGCCGCCCGTGCTATCATTCGCATTTTTGCGAGTGACCAAAACTCACTCGCAATGAATAGGAGTTTGAATCGACGAAACAGCACGCCAAAAACACGTTCTACAGCCTTTCTAACGCCCTCTTGAGACTTACAGAAGAAGATTTCTTTCGGCTGCTTCGGCTGATGGAGAGTTTTAACGAAGATATTGCAGTCGGGATAAATGCCTTCTGTGAGATAGTAAAACCAATCGTAATCCTTCCGATCTATTTTATAGAGCGGATGGATGGGAGAGAATTCTCCAGACAAAACGCGCTGGAAGTGTGAACTCACTTCCAGTTTATTTAGGTCATTGAAAGACCCAGGTAGACCGAACTGAAACCTCCAAATCCATAAATTCATTCAGCAAATCACCTCCATCCTTACTGTAGGGACACATTCTTTCCCGGTCATGAGACCTTGCAGTGCTTTGGGACAATTAACTCAGTCCCAACTTGCACGATCCAAGATCCCAACGCAACTCGGGAAACCCAGGCGAGCAAAATCTCTTTCCACTCTTTTTATATCGTCAACTGTCGGTTCCCGTAGATAATCACCTGCAAAACAGAGAGAAACCGCAAGACAGAACTCCTCCAAGCATTTTGCTGCCGTTGTTTCGGAGACCTCAAAAAGGTCATCGGACAAGTCGGCTGGGATTCCATAGGCGAGTTGTCGCAAGGCTGCAGCTAATTTTATCAACGGCGAAATGCCAAGCCTACCCGTCGCATCTGGCCGCAGTCCCTGTCTGAAGTATTCTGATTCAGCCACAACTCCGGCCATTACACGGGAAAAAATTGCTAGGAACATCCGAGATCTACTCTGAAATTCCGCCTCCGCTTGCTGCGGACCTTTCTGGTTTGTTCCGGGGCGAAGCGTGTCATGCGGCCAGAAGTACTTTGCCATGTACTTCGTGTGAGCACTATAGTAATTGCACTGCAAGTTTGCGCTTTTCCCCGGCACAGAGCCCCCGTGCGGCCTCACCGTGACTTCGTGTATGGCAATATTTGCCATTTGCGTCCATAACATGGCGGCCGTGCTATCACGGTCGGATTCTGACATTCCTCAAGGAAAGATCGGGTCTTTGATCGCGACATCATGTTTGGAGCCACCACCGCCTGTATATGGCTTGCCGTCACCGGTGGGTAGAATCTAGGTTCAACGGCGTGGGATGATTATGAAATTTGGACTTGGTCCGATTATTTCTATCTACCAATCAGCAGAGGCGCTTTGGAGGCGTTGGATTGGATTGAATCGGGGTGGGTTTAGATGCTCTTAATGCGTGGTTTTTCGCAAAGGGATTTTTGTAACTCGAAAAAAGATTTCAGAAATACAACTGTACAGTAAAGTACCTTCCATAATGGCTTAATTTGGGACATGGGGAAACTTGGAACGATGGAGGGAAAACTGAAATGGCTGTATATCCTATACTTTAAGAAGTCATGAAGTCCCCTAATCCACATTAGTCCGTACTCTGACCCTCCGTGGTTCTCTTGTCGATGCCGAAGATCCCAAGTTGCCACCGGTAATGCGTCAGCAGGCGCTGAAGTTCAAGAATCACCAGTCAACCGCATCCGAACAAGCAAAGAACAGCTCTAAGGCACTCAGTCTCCTCAGAGAAAAAAATAGCCTTTAACGGAAATTTCGACCATGACCAACGTCAGTGAGACAACTATACATCGAATGAAAGGCATACTGGACTCACCGGAACAAAATAAATTGGAGTAAATGTTTTCGGGGAAGGAAGGTAGAGGAAGGCCGCCTGTAGTTTCAAATGACGAAAGGAAGATGATAAATGACCGACTAAAGACTACTGCAAGCAGGGGGTTTGTTATTGATGTACACTGTCTTAGGTGCGTTCTCAGCAGAATAGCATTAGATGCGAGAAAAGGTTGGGATTATGGAGTTCCTTCTCTTGACGCAGTACGAACATACCTAGATCAAAACAGGGCATTTTATATTACTGAAAACACCGCAGCAAAGAAAAAGCTAAGCTGGCAGCAGATGATGCCAACCACGTAAGGTCTTTCTTCACTACAGTGCAATCAGTGGACAGCATAAATCCTGGGCTCTTACATAATCCAAAATAGAATCTGGAACATGGATAAGACAAAAGTTGATACAGCATTCCGAAAGCACGAGAGTGTTTTTGGGTATGCTAAATCTTGCGGTGGCGGTTACTGCAGTATACGATCAGCTTATGGATTTAGTAAGCAGATCACAGCTATCTTGGCTATATCCGCCTCCGGAATGATTTGTCCACCATTCCTCGTCATCTCACGAAAACGAATATCGAGTGACTGATGAGCACCTATGAAAGGAAGCATCCAGAGCCCTCCAACCGGCATTATAGCCCGTGCCACCAGACTGAACTGGTTTACATTCGGTAGCGCTTTCATCAAGCTTTCAGATAATGTTTCAATAAAAGGGCTGATTCTAGATGCGTGTGTCAAGCACATGGATAATTTCATCGGGAATAAATTAAACAGGGAATATTACGTGTTAGTCTTAGACGGCCATGCGTGGCAAAGGATCCAATAGGGTGGAAGAATGCCGTACTAGGGGTTGCGAGGCAGTGATTAATGCAGCGAACACATATAATTTCCTACAACCCACCGATAAAACTCCGAGCAAGAAGTTAAAGAAATCTCTTCGACAGATTAGAGATGAGTTTCTTCAACGAGGTAGCTTACATAGCCCAAAGATAGCTTAAACCTTGCCGGTGCGGTGTACGTATACGAATGAATTACTGCAGCAGACATCAGAAACGCCTTTCAGATCACGGTATTTCCCTTCGATGAATCCTTCCCAGACAAATTCAAGTCACGTAAAGATTCCATAGATAGGCTGGGGTGCTTTTGCACCATTACGGACCATTGTATATCGGGGTCCCGGAGTTAGAAGGCGGGTTGTAAATCAAGAAAGGCCGCAGCGGGACTGGGCTGTAAGGCTTGGCCCATGAAGCAGAGCAGGATGTCTTCCTCATAATGCTAGGAAAGGGTAGGAATGGCCTCCTAGTATCAGTCACGCCAATGGGGATGGGCCCGCGCGTTTTGCTGCACCCTCTTTACTGTTAACATTTCAAACGCCGACCAGCTGGAAGATATCCTCCGATCAGGCATATCGCTCTTATCCTCCCACCGTCCGAAGCTGTCTTCATCGATTACAGCTGCGGCACTTTTCGAGCGTTTTTCTTTGCCGGACCCCGTTCAAAGGCTCCAGTCAGCGATCACAACTGAACTCATGCTTTCGAAGCATGACAGGTTGTTTTTGTCTGCAGCAGCACTCGACCGAGGACGACTCTTCTACGGGCGCACATGATCCTCCTGTTCTGTTTTGTCTTCGCTCCCTCACCCCCACCACGGTACGTACATGTCCTCCTCTGCGCGGAGAGTCGCTCTGGCTCTCCATCTCGGCATCACGATATTCCCTGGATCTACTCGCCGTGCGGTCTGCTCCCGGAGCTCGACAGACGTCGCACCTGTTTTAGATCAAAGCGGCCAACCCGCTTTGAACTTCAAATACGAATAATGCATGACTTGTCGACATCGCTTCCTCAGCAATGTTCTCACCCGCTTCTGTAAGGAATTTGATATGGCCTTTCTCGTCGAGCATCTGCTCCTCTAGCAGTTTCTTAATTCATTTGCGCATCCAAAGTCCACTGCGTTACGAATGGATATCTAAATTCCCGCTACCTTTGGGCTTCACAGTACTGATATCGCCGTCAACGTTACTGCTTCCCACCCATCCACTAGCCGCCACTTCTCGCTAAGTACGGTTACCGCAGTCGCCACATAGACAGTCGCAGAGCTCGAGAAACATCGTTAGTGTGATGTGGCTAATGGTGGCCGCTGTCCTACGGCCACAAGTTACGGTCGAGATCCATGTGCAGTACTGTAAATGGCCACAAATTTGGAATACGAGAGCCACGTGCAGTACTGTGCATGGCTCTGAGCCACAAATAGCGTGCACTGCTCAACAGTACAGTAGAATCCCCTCAAAACAGGCAAATAGGGGGGTCTAAGGGCAGCTCTTTGTATTTCGCAAGGAATTTAGTACCAATTGGTGCGTTTTAGAAATTTGTGAATCTATTTATAAAGCTGGTCGACCGAGGTGTGAGCCTCGACCGGCCAGCAACCACAACCCTCAAACCAAAGCAACCACCACCCCCAAACCAAAGCAACCACTACCCCGAAACCCAAACAAAACCAACACAACCAACTCCAACACTCTAAAAACACCAATAAACCAACACTACGTTGCCTTTTCCTGTCTTATGTCCTCAAAGCAGTGTCGTCTCTTGTCTAATTGGACTTACGGTGTGCATATTGAAGTTCAAGGGCGCAATACTCATTATACTGAAGGTGTCTCTAGTCTCTTTGGACTTCCGGTGCTTAGATAGAAGTTCAAAGGGGTCAATACCCTCAGTGGCTGCTAAAATTTAAACCCTGAGCTAAAAAAACAAAAACAAAAAGAACAAAACGAAAAAAAGAAAAAGAAAGAAAGAAAAACAAAAAACAAAGAAAAACAAAAAACAAAGAAAAACAAAGAAAAACAAAAGAAAAACAAAGAAAAACAAAAGAAAAACAAAATAAAAGAAAATAAAAAAAGGAATAAAATTAGAAGCCCTCGAATAGAGGTGCGAGAAAAAGACAAAACCCCTTCCAGTGCCCAACAGAAACAAGCACTATTAGTTATTACGGTAATTACTGGGACCGAAACGACATACTTCCCTCCCTTGTCGGGATTGATATCTATTGCGTACTTGGAACCACGGCCATGGTTTCCTCCGCTTCCTTGCTTCCTTCCCTGCTTCCCGTCGCGGTGCCTCCCCTCAACAGGAGCTTCGCTACTTAGTTACCCGTTTTTATTTTAGTCTCCAAGTTATGCAGGTGCGACAGGTTTCCACCTGGCGCCTGTATTCGTAGTTAATATATGAATATTATCCGCACGCCTCTGTGCTATACTGTACAACTCGTAAAGATCTACCCCTAGCTTTAGTGTAGATTGAGTGTTTCGTGGGGGATGCAGCAAGGGCGATGGGGCCAAGGTCTCCGAGGGCGGCCGGGTCGCGGTGTCCAGGGATACAGCCCACGAAAGCATGACAGAGCAGATGGGCTTGATCAAGGAGGGCACACCAGTCTGCAGGGCACGGGAAATGCAGGAGGTCTGCAGTCCGCGGGGAGGAATATAGGGTGGTGAGCTCTTTAGCAGGGCGGCGTCAATTATGCTGGATGCGGCACTTTGATAGAGGTCGGGGCCGACTTCGCAGAAATCGGGTCCGACGAGTTGGATAATATAGTAATATTACCCATTACAGTTTCCTATCCTTCTCCAAAACTCTCATTGGCATAAAAAATTACCGCTGTTTATTACCTAAATCAATGACTAATGCGTGTTTAGATGCTATAATGATGTCTTATGAACTGTCGAGTGAGACGCGCACGACGCCGCTGACAGGAGCGATCCAATACACGCCTGCGCCTCTCAGTGGTGTCATCAGCAATACTGACCAGCCTTTTCCTCACTGTGCAACAGTTCTGACGGTCAGACTCGCGCAACGGATATCACTTCACATGTAATTTTGTCAAACAAAGACCGAACTTAAAAGAAAGGGTAATGAAGTGATTCTGACCAAAGCCAATTTTGAAAAAGCAACACTCACTGGCCACACAGTCGGCGAAATAATTTTCAAAAATTACGCCCCGCTCAGTTTTTGGTTATACTGCTCTTCATTCAGGGATAGTACCCAAAGCTGCGGCTTTTTCTTAGGATTTATGGCACGAAATATTTCCAGGGACCCTTGATAGTTCTTCTCAACTACAAAATCCCAAGAATTTGGGTAAATTCCGGACTATAACCCCATATCAGCCAAAATTCTCTCTTCTTGCGATTTATTCAGCTCTTTTTCATTCCAGGTGCGTCTCCTTTGAAACTTTTCGAAGTCTGATACCGAACTTTGATAGTGTTCTCTGGACCCGATACAGAGCCCGTTCGGTAAGACTGAAACCTCAACTTGTAGGCCACAAAATTTGTGTTTATCGCAAAATGCAGCGTTTTCTATGCTCAACACTGCCGCTGGGCCGAAAGATTCCTGAAAGGTTACTTCAGTACAATAACGAGCCTCCGGGAATTTTTTTAACACCTTTCGGTCTTGCTTAAGCTTGTTCATACCATTCATCTTCCCTACTTCTGTAACGAATGATTCGTATACGAAATATGCAATTGAAATAAAAAGCTTTGCAATTAATTTCTCAACATACGGGTTTCCATATTGAAGACCTTGGCCAAAATGTGCCATTGAACTCCATGTTTTGGAACAGTTACTAACACAAAAAACGTCCTTACCAGTAACAATAGACTTGAGCCCCCTCCCAACGTTATGTGTCTGCGTAATATATTCTTGGTAATGATTCTACAGAGTTTCGAACTCATTCGCCGTAAAGTTGATTATTCTACATGTGCCATCAACACCGCACTCGTCGTAAAATGTGTTCATTATAGGACAAGGTGATTCTGCATCACAATCGGAATCATCTGAGTACAATACTAGTTGTACTAGCTAATTTAATTTTCTCTTGAAATTGCTGTGTTAGCTAGAAAGCAAGGGAGGCGGCAGCGTTGTCATTGGAAACGAATGTGTGGGGTGCTAACAGTGTAGGCAACAGAATTGCAGTGTCAGGGAGTTGCCTTTCTGACATGGTTGAGAAGGATTAAGCTGGCGATTTTGGTGATGAAGAGGTGTAAGTAGTTGCACGGTTTGAATGTGGCGAGGCTCGGTGGTGGCGAGGCATGGTGGTGTTTAGGCGTAGTATTTGCGAGTTTTGGTCATACAGAGGCATAGTGATGCCGAGGCTTGGTTGAGATGAGGTGTTATGGTGAAGAGGCGTGGTGGTCCCAGGGGTTTGTGGTGTCAAGTCGTTGTAGTGGCGAAGCGTAGTATTGCAGAGGTGTCGTGGTGGTGAGTCTTGGTTATGGAAAGTCGTCGAATGGTCTGGCGTGGAGGTGGCCAGGCGTGGAGGTGGTCTGGCGTGAGGGTGCAGGCGGTGTTGATGCGACTTTTATATAGGCTGATATGATTGATAGAGTGGTGAAGGCAGTTTATATGTTACATTAGTGCTTTGAGATATTCATATTAGCGATTTTGATTTGGTGGTCGCCTATTCTCCGATGGTTACACGAAAGTACTGTATGTATTCGTTTCTAACCGATTGACCTCTGAAAAAGCACACTGTATTCAGACTTACTGCATTCTCGAAGTCATACGTGACAAATGATTTCTTTTCAACGCATGAAGCAAATATTGTTTTCTCAAAAGTTTGTACTGTATTTGCGCAGGACGTATGTTTTTCTCAAATTTACCGCCTAAGCTCTACAATCGTATTGGGTCTTTCTTGTGTGACCACTTATATGATTGATTTCTCTACTGTTTCTTATGTAAAACCAGTGGATGAAGCATTACCCGCACTGCGTCACGTCTGCAATCATCATGTGAATGGAATCCGATAAGACATGACTCACAGTTATGGTAGTACAGTAACCAGGTTACACACCGTATGTACAAAAAGGGTGACACCTGGCTGACAGGTTTTACAATTAAAAGGTGCAAATTACAGTAAACTACATGAACAGGGCGTATAGTTAATATTAGATACGCATGAATACATATGATGTGGCCTTCTAAGACACGAAATACAAAACGTAAGATTCCCAGTGTCTGGACACTGGATATTATCGCGTATATTTGTACCAAGTAGTTTCCAAGCCACATAAATAGCTAATCGGAGGTTTCGCCGCAATAATCTTTATTGCTGAAGCCACACCGGATGTAATAATACTCCACTACTTGATAAACACTTCAAAAGGGCATAATTGAGTGACCCCCTGTTTCCCAATGAAGCCGCCCCGCGTTGCTTCTATGAATCGACTCAGGCTAAGTTTCATTTTTCATTTCAACGTCACCGCTCTATACGGCTCTACCGCTACCCCCGCTACGGCGATTTCTCTGGAATTTTAGTCTCTACGGTGTACAAAAAGCCGACTTGACGCTGCTTGCACACAAAAGAACCGATTCCTGGAGCTCATAACAAAGATTAAACCTTGATCGCCGCTTCCATTGCGTTTATAAGTAGCGTACGATTGTCTACATTTATTCCACGATCAGCGTATTCGTTATTTGTTATATTGGTGTGGTTTCCTTTGTCTGTCGTTTGCACTGCACCGGCCAGCTACAAAAGATGGAGGTCAAGGCAGGACCAAATATGTCTCCCTCAGCGAAGTTTTTGTCGATGAAGTGATTAACGCATTTATTCACTCAACCGAGCGCGGAGGATATTGTGAGGAGAGGCTAAGGCGGGTAAAGCAGCACTCATCGACGATGGACGAGAACGGCGTTGCAAAGAAGAACCGACGTAAATTAAAAGCGTTCCTCATGACAGATAGTGTATTGTTCCGTAGCACGAAGAAAAAGCTGAGAGTTTTCACTCCCACTGAAGCACTCGCTGGAGGTCTGTGCGGTGGCCATGACATGGTTGGCAATTGGGACGTGAAGATGACGACAAAGTTTGTTGATAAAAATTTTCGGTGGCCTGGAGTAGCAAGGGATGGAAGAAAAAAATTTGAAGTCCTGTGATGAGTGAAAGATAAGGGCGCCGTTAAAATAATTAACAGTCCTCGATAACTGGTTAGTAGAGTCTTGAATGCTTTCTCTATGGATTTTACAGCACCCTTGCCGATAGCAAAGAATAAAAAATATATTCGTGCTGCTTGCAGTTGAGCACTTAAACATTTGGGCTTTTGTTAAGGCGATGAAGAACGAGAAGAGTGAGGTCGCAGAAGAGTTTTTGAAGGAACAGATTTTTAGTCAGTTTGGTATACCGAGAGAAATTTTATCAGATAGTGGGCCGTAATTAATCGCTGACTCGTTTAAAGGATGTTTGAAAGCGAATATGACGCAGTGGAAACTTGTGATTGCCTACGCACCTTAAGCGAATGGAAGGGTAGAGCGTATGGTGGGGGAAGATGAAACGTGCTATCATGAAGGTTGTACAGCGCTCGGGAAAAGATTGGGATGATTTTATTGATGCAGATGTACAGGACAATCGGGTCCGGAAGGGTAGAGATGGTTTATAGAATGAGGATTGAAGCTGTCTGGTATCCCGACTTTGGATATGAGGTCGACCGGACAATCCTTGATCTCAGAGTCTGTGCACGAGCTCGCTGGGACTGATGGGTTCCAATTAATGTTGAATCATGAAATAAGGCTTGCCGAGTACGCGAAGACGTTCACGAAAAGCGTGTTGAGAGAAAGAGTAGCTCTTTTTGAGAAAGAGAAATGCGAAGGTTTGGATTTTGTGTAATTTAGAATAATCCGGAAAACTTCGGGACTCTCACCAAAGTGGTTGGGCACGTAACATATTTTGAGGGAGACGCAACCAACTCACAACCTTTTTCACGACGGAAGGAAGAGATTGAAATAGAAGTTGCACGTTCGCCGTCTTTGTGCGTATGTAGCGCGATAGATGTAACGACGGCGCAGCCCTTTACTTGAAATTAAAAAGAGAATTGAACAAGCCGTCGAGGTACGTGCGTGTTTTCTCGTATTGAAGAAAGTTCCTATTGACATAAAAGCGTGAGATTGAAGCTGTGGAGGACATTGATTGAACAAACTTGATGATTGTGAAAAGAAAAAGCTGTTGTTGCGATTTGATAAGATGTCGACTGCTGCTTCCGGACGATCAAAGGAAGTTTCCAGAAACCATGTAGACTATGGTGGGAGGCTAACCCTAAACCTGCTTGAGCTGATCTAAAGATGATCAGCTCAAGCCTACAACAGTGTACGGTGCAAAAGCGTAACGGTCAAGTTCTAGGTTGTACAGGAAAATACAGTAACAGAACTCTGTAAGCCTACGTGCTAGCTGTAAGCTGTCAGCAGAGGCGACAGAAAATAATTACACTAACACGCCCCGTCAAACTAGAACTGACCACAATCGCACCCCCTCAGTCTTAAAAAACAATTAAAAATTAATTGAGAAAGCTAGGAGGAACGATGCCCAACTCACGTCAAAACTGCACAAACTTGACTCGAAGCAAAGGCTTTGTCAGAATATCGGGAACATGATATTCGGTTCGACAATGAGGTATCCGGATCTGTTTTCCGGGTAATGCCTAACGAACGAAGTGGTACCTAATATCAATATGCTTATTTCGCTCGTTGATGGACTGGTTCTTGGCAGAGCTAATCGATCCTAAGTTATCGACGAAGATAGAAATAGGTGTAGTAATTTTTGCAACAGTAACCTCACAAAGGAGATTGGAGAGCCAAATGGCTTCCTTAGAAGCAGTGCAGAGCGAAATATATTCTGCTTCACAGGAATACAGGGCGATACATCCTTGCTTCTTGGGGCGACATGAGATTGGGCCTCTAGATACCATGAGGACAAAACTTTCGGTTAATTTGCGAGTTAAACGACAGCCTGCCCAATTGCGGAGCGATATGGTGTCGACTAATGAAGTTCACTGCCCTTTTCCTAGGTTTTGTCCCCACCTGAAAGCACCACAGGAATGTCTAAGGGCTTTGAGTCACTCATTTTTAACCTTTTGAGTATCTTCTCCGTATAAGATGCCTGAGAAAGGTGCAAAGTAATTTTTGCACGGTGACGGACAACTTGGATTCCCGGAAAATCTTTGACAGGACCAAGATCTTTCATCTTAAAGCGGCTCTTCAACTCAGTTTTGATTCTTTCCAATCCAGCTCTATTGGATCCTGCAATCAATATATCATCGATGTATAGCACAATTATTGAAACTGGCTTACCATGCCTAGACACATTAAGGTATGGTTCATGTTGGTTGCTCTCGAATCGGAGATTTGAGGTTAAAAACTCGTGTATTTTGGCATACCATTGACTTGGGACCTGCTTCTGCAAGGCTTTTAGAAGTATGCAAACCCGATCAGGATTGTTTGCATAGCGAAAGCCGGATGGAACTTTCGTATATATCTCCTCCTCTCTGTTAAGTAATGCGGTCACGATGCCCATTTGATCACATTCGAGGTCGGGGAGATTTATAGAACAAAGAAACATGGACAACAAACCACAGGAGCATACGTGTCGTTGTACTCCAATCCAGCGACCTGTCTAAATCCCTTGGCGACGATGCGGACTTTCGGGCCAACTTCCGGTTTCACACGGAAAAAGTAGCGACAAGGAAATACGTGCATTCCTGGTTTCCGTGGGACGAGTTTGAAATTTCCATTTTCTCGAATGGAGTCTTCTTCCTTCTTGATTTCAGGTATCCAGGAATCAATGTTCTTGGGAGAAGTAGCGTCTTCGTGCGAAGCAGGGATGCCGACGGAGGTCGATGCAGTACCAGCAATAAGAGATACATATTCTGTAGGCCAAGAAAACCCCCTTCTATTTGGCCTCCTGGATACCATAGATGAGCGATGAGGAATGATTGCACAGGAGTTATCCTGAAGTGAAGGACGATTGCCGTTTTCCGGGGACTCTTCTACTTCTTCAGTATCTTGCGCTGCAGGGAACTGTGTGGATATGTCTCCCACTGAGGAATTGTCTTCAACTGGGAAATGGTCTTGTTCGGAGTGCTCTTCGAGATTTTCTGTAGTACAGTGAAATTCTGAATTTCCAGACTCATTGAATAATAAGTATGGAGATGCAACCATTTTCTCTGCCTCGATATCTCAAATCTTTTAACTTTTTCTTTTCAAGGAGTAACCAATCATAAGGGCTTCCCTTGACCCCGGATACAGTCTTTGAAGGTCTCTTCTAGGCACTACATACCAGCACTGTGATCCGAATACTCACGAATGCAATACATTTGGAACTGTTTGGTTTCAAAGGAAATATGGGGTAGAGTTATCTAGTATAGCGCTGGATTTTACTCGTTTCAGAACATAAACATCTGTGCAGAGAGACTCTGCCCAGAAGTGTTCAGGAAGACTCTTTTGATGCAACATCGAGCGGACCAGGTTGAGAAGTGTACGATTGATTCGTTCAGCAACACCATTTTGCCAAGGCTTGTGTGATACGATGAGCTGATGTTAAATACTTTCTGAGTCGCGGAAATCCTTGAAAGCCTAAGAGAGATACTACCCGCCATTGTCATATCGCAACGCTTTGATGAGGAGATGATCTTCTTCTGGAGCGGGATTTTTGTTATGAAATTCATGAACGTGAATTTCCCTCAAAGATCGACCGGTATGTTTTTCTGCGAGTGCCTTGTACTTTTTGAAACATTCCAGAACCTTTGAGTTGTGCGCCAAAGTGTCGACGGTCGTCCATTTATAGTCGTCAATAAATGATACAAAAAACCTTGCGCCCCCAAGAGAAGGAGTTTCGACAGGTCCCAAAACATCTGAGTGAACCAATTCAAGGAGCTTCGTAGAGCGAGTATCCCTTGTCTTAAGAATCGGGACACGATGCGACTTGCCGAGGATACAACAAACGCAAGAGTCATTCTTGTTTGATTCTTTGTGCTTAATACCATGTGCAGCCCTATTTCTGACCATTGACTTGATCGCACTGGTGTTGACGTGTGCAAGTCGTTCGTGCCATGTTGAAAGGTAATTAAGCAGGGAAACCTCTGAAATAGCAGGCATTGATGAGTCCTGGACCATGTCCAATGTATATAAACCTTTAACAAGTGTTCCAGTGGTAGTAGTAGAGCCTTTTGTACCACTGACGAGAGAAAATCCCCTGCGATCGAAGTTAGAGTTGATCACTCGATCTGCCATGGAAGATACTGAAATCAACTGATAGCGCAACAACCGAACGTGCAGAACGTTCTTCAGCATTCATTTGACTGTCTTTATACTCCGTTGAAGAGTTAAAACTACATCTACTGATCCTTTGATGGATGCTGAGGAGTCAGCTCCCAGATCCAGTGCTTAAGGGAATGAAGAGTGATTTTAGGTAGTGAAAGCTGAGAGATCATGTGTCACATGTGAAAGAAATCCCCAATCAATAACTCAATCATTCGAAAGGGAGATTGATGTGCCACTTTTTTTTAGTGCAAAATTCGTTTGTTCTGAGAGATCGAGCGGACAGCTGGAACTTTCGATACCATTGCCACCAAGGATAGATCCTGTTTTAACGTCACGGGGATTATTCGAGTGAGCCAAATTTCGATCTTCAGAGATGCTCAGTAGACGTACAAGGTCCTTGATTTCTTCGTCGATAACACATTCCTGTGATGTTACGAGTCTCTTTCCGCCATCACGGGCCTTTTCTAGACGAGCTCGATCAGGATGGCCGGAAGGAGAGAGGTTGAGGTGCTTTTCGAAACAGCGACTGCTGCCGCGATGTTTTACGTCGTGTATGCAAATTTCTGTAGAGGGATCTCGCTTAACTTTCGGACGTTCTTTGGCTAGAAGTGCTGTACTCTGCAAGGCTTTCAATGCATCATGATAATGTTGAGCATGATGTTGTTCTTCCTGATGGCATCGACTCTGGACGAATTCGAATGAAAGTTTGTCGTCATCAATGTGAGCAATGTCAAGTGCACAAATGAGACTGAACGACCAGGGAGTTCATTTTGAAAGGCCATAGCCATCTAGTTATCCTCAGCTTCGACCGACGTTGCCTTCAGAGGGGCTGTAAGCTGACTTATTCTAGCGACAAACGGAAATATCTTCTCGTTTTCTCTCATCTTTCCTGTGTAAAAGCCTTGCAGCTAACTTTTTAAAAGATATTACAAATGAGAGACAACATGGCTTTGGCGGTGCTGGCATGTTGTACCTGCTCGAGATTTGTATCAGAGAGATTCAGTTGGATAAATGCGCGTGCCTTACAATCTGCCTTCTTCTTTGAGGAGTATGCTGTTGAAAAAGTCTCCGGAGGGTCTTCTGTGAGGTGGTCGTCAACCTCTCTTAATGAGAGTACTAGCTGCAATCGGAACTTCCAGATGTGGAAGTTGTCATCGTGGAGCTTTTCAAGACTGTCGATACGAGCTCCAGAGGAATTCATGATTTAATGCAGTACGGTGATTGGAAACTGTGATTGAGCAAAGAAGATACGCAGTGATCCCAGATGAAGTTTACTTATTTCTACGCTTGTTGTGTTTGTCGCGGTCGTGACTTGTCTCGAAAAGGCGATTGCAGCAGACACAGGGAGAAATGGATGATATCCTCTCGGCGCGGTTCCGAAACTTGTAACCTCCTCTATGTTGCTCGAGCTTCTTTGGTCCAGACATCTTCAGCTGGCAAAGATCGCGGACAAGGAAGGAATTCCTCGGCTTGGAGGCCGTGAAAGGGAATGGAGATTGAAAAAATAGGAGCGTAGGGAAGAGGAGCCAGAGAGAGAGGTTCGACGGAGAGAGGAATCGGAACCCTTGAAGGTGGAGGAACATATTCAGGAGGGGGAGCAGTAGGCGACAGGGAATACTGAGAAAGGGTACCTGGAGAATTTGTCGGCTGAAGTTGAGTCGGAGGAGCAGGAGCGGGAGAGGGAGAAATCAAAGAGACAACTTTGACGGAAGCCGTAGGCTTGGTGTTACGACGTCCTTGGTTGTCCTTCTTGATGCTAGTAGATGACACAGAAAGAGGGTTTGAGCGAAGTTTGATGGGCTTCTTCGACGATTTTCCGGCAGCAGCCTTCTTATTTCCGAGGACAAGGATATGCCGAAGGAAGTATTTCTTCGGCAAGGGGAGAAAGAGGGGGTAACAACTACGTCTGGAGTAGTAGCGATAGAAGGGACGTCACCAACCTCGCCGTCTCACTCGATGGCTGAGTCGTCGTTGAAGCGACACTTTGGGTGAGGGTATTCTTGTGAATAGAAGCAGAGCTCGCGGACGACCGGATCTTCTGGGGCGATCTCCGTGCCGCGACGAAAGACGGAACAACAGATGATCACTCAAGGCAAGGATTTGCGAGGTTAAGCAGAGTATAAGGCAGTAGAGTAGGTAGATACAGAAAAAAAGAGTGCGACATGTTTTTGACTTACTGTTGAAACGAGCCACGGGTCGTGTAACAAACCTACGTATGTAGCACGGAGAGTAGCCAGGTAGCAACGAGAAGAAGTCAGGCTTCAAGATAAACTATTCCGTGATGCAGAGATGTAGAACAAAGACGGGCCGCAAAACCAACCGAGGAAAGTAGTGCTGAGACTACAAACGTTAGACAGGCCACAAGAAGGAAGTTAGGAAGTTAGTAGATAATACAGAGACGACGTAAGGGTCAGGCTCAAACTAATAGCAGCTATTTTAAGTCCTTTGCTATATTTGAACTGCCAGCAGAGGCGACAGAAAGTAATTCAACTAACAGAATTGGCCGACCTCAACCTAAGGTGGTGACCCTATGGAAAAATTTAAATGTTTTCATACCTGAAAAAATCGCGAGGGCGCGGAAATATTGGCGCAGATTTATGAAATCTTGCGCCGAGTGCTAAAAGTGTTAGATGTTTTTGCTTAGGACCAATGACGGCCGTTCGTTGTAGCCGAGTTGGATGGCCGAGTCCGTTACTATCTAGCAATTATGGGTTCAACCTTATGTTGTGTTCATTTAGTATGGACGATGGACGGGAAGAAGGAAGAAATAGTGACGTCGCAACGGAACCAATTTATTACAAGTGGAGGAAGAGAGTTGAAAAATTGCGTGCAAATCACAGTCATGTGCGTCAATACAGCATAATAGTATGATCCGTTCTGTGGCGATGTATTGCGGGGCGGAGCAATGCGGAGTGTTTCTTCTTTATTGAAGGGCTGTGTATACGACCCGGCAGAGCAGCTGAACGATAATATTCGTTATCTGCAGACTTCAATTCTCAAAAAAAAGACCCTCTCACTTTGAGTAGTCCCACCGCGACAGTGGCGGTTAAATGTGACGGTGGGAGTTGGTTGGCTGGCGGCGGACGAGCAACTGAGCACAAAATATAAAACACAAAAAAATGTAGAATCCAGGTACTAAAATTTGCATGCGAAATATTTTGGGCCATACAGTACAGTACGCGAGCACAGTGCCACCCACAATTACTGTACCGTATAGTTCACACAGGAACGAACACAATATCGATACTCCCTCCCTTTCGTACGACCGGTGTTGCATCCGTCACAACAAGAGCCACATCCAAACTCAAGGGTGCATCCACCAAACAAAATGGACAACGAACCCCAACCAAAACGCGCGAAGACGGTGGAATTCGGAGGCTATGCTTCGGCTACGCCTACCCTCGGAAGCCGAACAATAAGAGCGCTTGGTCGTACACAACTGATCGGTTAATCCCCGTATACGCTGCACCTCTCGCGCATGCGAATGTTTCTCAAGGCCCCACTTATAAACAACAAAGACTGGAACAACGAAGCCATCTTCATGGGTGACAACAAAAAGAGCAACGCGGATATTTTGCTCAATAATGGGAAGCTGTAAGGATCGGCGAGCATGAATGGGAGTCCAGAGAACTTTCAACTGATCGAGAGGTTTCGCTTTGAGTTGTCTAGTGTCTATTGGACCGTTGTCCTCATATGAGGACATTTGTCCTCATATGAGGACTACTTTTAGCACTTCTTTTTCATTACAAAATGTTTTTACCTCAGCGCATTTCTTGTCCCTCCGCATTAGTTCATGAGTGTAGATGGCCGATCAAAACAAACTTTTCAAGATTGTTGACCTCCGTTAAGGCTAGAGCCATTTTCCCTCACCACCTTCCGCTCTTCACAAGAAGTTGTGAAAACGACTTCATTTTGGAAGGAAAAATAGTTCGTATTATCGTGGGGGGTTTCAGAAACGAGGGCGCATGTACAGTAAAAATTACTGTACTGTAACTAAACATAAAGAACCTTTTTTCCAGTAAAATTTTCGGGCTTCCAAAACATTTACCTTTCCAAAATGTAACGGAAATTGTCCTCATATGAGGACAAAGGGTGCCTCATATGAGGACAGTGTTTAGTCGGATAGACACTAGTGGCAGCATGATTTGCTTTGATACCTCTGCATTTTGCGAGGTGAGAAAAACATTTCCAAGAAGTTGCGTCGTCAACGAGGTGCGCAATATCAAGCAGTACATGATGAGAAAGACGAAAGCCCAAATATATGCCGATGCCATACTCAAGTTCGCTTACGGCTACGAGGGAGTGGTCATCAATTTAGGCTGCCCAGCTGCATGCGAGAAAGATGATGGGTTGCAGATATTCAGGTTGGACAGCAAAAAACGGATTACTAGCGACAAGTTCGAACTTAGATTGATTGATGGCCATGATGGTAAAGGCCATGAGACAGTAAGCAGGTAGTAAGAGAGAATATTTGGTGTGTTTGTGGCGTTTTTAGAGGACAGGACTCACTACTCCAAGCTGGGTCGAATCGGGAGCGTGATGAACGAGATGAAATTGGGATGCAAGTTGAGGAAGTCTTCAAAGCCCATGCCAAAACCTCTGAGGGACGGATGAATCCATAAGGACTTCGAGTGGCTCGCTAAATTCGCAACTGGCGTCTGGGTTGTTGCAAATCACACAAAACAACGTCGTTGACCACTTTTTGTGTATCAATGCCGATAAAAAGTTGATTCTTGACTCTGAAGGGATATAACCGCTAAAGCTTACCATTGAGAAATTGAAGATGTCCCGTGGACCGCGAGCAACTGAGCTGCGTATCGTGGAGCTTTTGCAGCTAGATTCGAAGCAGTGAAATCAGTTCACAAAAAGGGGTTCAGCTATAGCTTTCGCCTTTTTCGCCATTGTATTTTCTAATGATCCACTGCTACAGCTTAAGGTCCAAAGTTCCGTTACCTATGACTTGATTGAGCATCGCTTGCGACATAATCTTGGTTAATCCATCCGCGACAATATTTGAGCTGCGGACAAATCCGATATATGAGATAGCTATAATTTTGAACCCTTCTCTTGCTGCAGCAATATCCAACATGGTGCGTTTTTCCGAAATTCGGGAACCCCTTTAGATAAAATAAAAGATGCTCTTGCTGTCCGTCAAGAGTTGCATTGGTACCTTTCTCTGCATGAAAATTGTTAGTTCCTTCGGTAGCGAGACAGCCGCGTCAAAGAGGTCACTAAACGCTATGACTTGGCCTGTCACTGCAGACCTTGAAATCCTTCGCGCCTTACAAGAATTGAAGCTGATAGGGCACAATTGTCATTTGCACCTGCCAAGAACTCTATGTGTCCAAGCTGCGAGCTGACGTCCTCATTTTTGGCAAAGGATGCGTCGGAAAATCCCGCAATACGGGCAAACTATTTCTACAAAGCCGGCGAATTCTTAGCGACAACCTCTTTTTGACGGCATACTTTACAGGCATATTGTGCTTGAGGATTAATTCTCAGCCTTTTTCTGCAAACATCGCTTCTATCACTTGTGATAACTGAGATGTCTCAAAAAAACAGCCAGGCGCGTGTGGTATAACCACGCAAATCTCATGCGCATGGATCGGATCTGCTTGAACTTAGCATCAATCGGCATTTCCTCTAGTTTCTTGTGTTACATGTTTTGGTCGACAAGTATACCTCCATTTTTGTCGCGGCTAAGTGAGAATCCAGTGAAATTACATGGAAGTTCCTGATCCTCAGCCATTTCGAACTTCTTGTTCATTTCTGCCGAGAGCTTGCGGAAGTCTTTATCACCTGCGCGCAATAGATAATATACGTATCCCCCAATAAGCCTCTTTAAAAATACATTTTCCATTAGATAATAAAAGGAAGGTTCAAATCTGAATGCTTTCATACCCTAATATTTGCAGTAGTGGCGATTAAGTGTTTCGTGCCAGAAGTCTCCAGACTCACATAGCCCATATAAATGGCTTAAGCAGCTGCAAACAATAATTTGGCCTTAACTAGAACTCAGAGACTAGTTTCGCGATGAGTATTTCCCTTACTAGGGGTTCGACGGACTGCAAATATGCTTGTCGAACGAATTGAAGTCCTAATATAATCGTCGAAAGCGTCTGCAAGTGCCGGGAGTAATCTGACATACTGCGGCTCAGGTTTGGTCGTTATATGTACTCCCATGTGCTTTAACTTATCCCTGTGTCCTCCTATCAAATATATCGCTTTGAACTTGACAGAACCGTCTTCCATCGACTTCAAGTAAAGGAAAAAACGACCAGACCATACAGTACCGTCTTGAGGTACATATTCCTTGAGATTGATCCGGAAAGTACCAAGATCGGGTAAATTTCTTATTTAAGTCTTTTCTGCATCGTACATTTCAACACTGCGAGTCCTCGGATGATCTTTGTCAAGCATCTGCGAGAAAAATGTCTTGATCAGTCGTAGTTTTGAGCTGCTCAAGTCATTTGCAGAGACCCAGTATGTAGGAGTGAGCGATTGACTCATTTCGATAATATGACTTCTGTTGTGCGAGGTCAAAATGCCTTGCTGCACCCACATTTTTGTCCTGAATATACGCAAGCTTCATTGATCCTTGAATTCCAAGGAATCGACACGGTCCAAGCCATTAGCCGATCCGATTGTTCACAATTTTCTCCCTCCAAACGAGTACTTGATCCCCTTAGTGATGCGGTATATCCGCAGCCGGGGGTATATTGTGTTTTAACGCTCCTTTAAATCTTATTGAGGCCATTTCCTTCTCTATGTGCTTTCTGGAGTTTATTTGCGATTACCGAGCGGCTCTTCAGGGAAGCTCTCGCTTGTCTTGTCTCTGAATTTGTGCAGATCTGCGGGTACTCTCGGAAAAATAGGGCCGACGGAACGAACCTCTCGGGTCCAAGGGTATCGTTCATAGCTTTGAACGCAAGAGCTAGAGGTACGTGCTCCGGAATTTCTGGTTCGTCCTTCATTATTTTCCTGTACAAATTTCGGAGAGTCTGATGGTACTTTTATCCTATACCCAAACTGGAATGAGCTTTTATCCCTGATTGATCCACCTGCATAATAAATTTAACAACAATTCTGATGAATAGATCCCCTAGATGGCTTCTTTGGTCAACCTACGTGCGGTTAGGAAGGACTGTGTTAATAGCAGCCCAGCATTCTATGATTGCGCGCCAAATACCCGTGGTTCGGACATTGGGGAGGAAGCGAGCAGAGGTAAACCTCGTTGCCCCATCCACGATGAGTAGTTCAGGGCAAACATCAATGTAGAGTATGTCAAGAAATATCTTTTCTTTGAAGCAGGCATTCTCTGCTCCAACAGTAACCATAAATCTTTTGGGAGCATTTTGTACTCTTTGACAAGTATCGAACCTCATGCTAATGCATTCCAGTACTTTACGTGTTTCTGGAGTTGCGTGCTCTTGGAGAGACCTTTGTATAAGCTTAAAGAGCTTCTCAGCAGATGTGTGAAAGAACTGCCGATGAATTTTCGATAACTGAGTCCTTTTAAAATATACCGAACGTGGGATATCCATCTCAGTATACAAGTGCCCGCTTTGAGACCTTCGGAGAGATGTGTACCACAGCAAAAACTAATCAGTCAGTCAACTTGTCTTTCAGAAGCAATTTCAACAAAATATATCTTCAATATTTACGATCTTACGAGTATGAACATTATTAAGCCCCTGTATGTTCCCTTTTATTCGTTTGTACGAATGGAGACGAAGCTTTAATTTCAAACTCCTTCGCCCTGGCGAAAACCGCTCTCTTCTAGATGCGTGCTGCTCTTGAAGTCAGCCCGGTGGTTGGTAAAATACTTTGCATCAACTTCATGAATATATTAAGGCTCCTCTATATCTTCTTCTTCTAGCAGCGAGTCAAAAACTTCGAGCTGGCTGGTGGCTTCACCAAAATTTATACCTGAGCCATCACCACTGGAAAAATTAGGTTCAGATCCCGACATACTTTGAATGTCCAACTTCCTTCCAAAGAATGAACTAGGTCCGACACGATATGAACTGA
The DNA here is from genome assembly GCA_002205965.3 of Kappaphycus alvarezii. Classification (NCBI taxonomy): domain Eukaryota; phylum Rhodophyta; class Florideophyceae; order Gigartinales; family Solieriaceae; genus Kappaphycus; species Kappaphycus alvarezii. The sequence goes on from NADL03000071.1 coordinate 106,193, forward strand.
AGATTCACCATTATTCAGTCGGCTCCCTACGTTAGCTAGTATCGCACGTTTACTACTGCGATGGGCAGACCTCCACGGAGAACCGCACTTTTGGCATTCATTTCTGCGCCGACTATCTTCGAACGTGCGATCGAGCTTGTTACAATTTTGAGAAAAATATCTCTTCTGCATAAAATTGGGATTTCTTCCATACTGTTTCACTAGAGTAGCATGAGTCTCGCTGAGTAGAATTACGAGATTGCGGTCAAACGTTCCAAGTATCGGTTCGATATCCTTAAGAATTTGCACAGATTCTTGAAATGCCGCCATGAATCCATTGAGTGAAATCGTCCCAGAATTAATGCGTTTTATGGGAATTGCCGACCATTTCTTACGTTCAGATACAGCTTATCGACGGTAGCTGATCTTATGCCCATAGGATCTAAAATCAGGTTTGTATTGGGGGACGAGTTCATCAACGCGCGTTATCAATTTGGGTAGGCCTTAAGATACATCCGTAATCTAATTCTCTTCCATAAATCTTTTCAGCCTTAGTGTGCCAGTTTCTCTTTCACTCTAATTTGGCGTGCATCACTGTTGTATTCATCAAGCATCAAGTCGACCATTTCATTGAATCTCATCCCATCTGTGATGTCATTGAAGAAGAACAGGCGAGCAGGGCCATCGATGAGATACGCAAAGAAGTCCGCCTTTTGCTCTTCACTGATATTACACTGTCGTGCAAAAATTTCATACATCTAGAGAGATGTTTGGATGTACTGGGACAAATATCGGGCGAACATAGTGTACCGAAACATCTGTTGTACGTAGGTAGCTTTCCTGGGCCTTCAGACTTCTGAATCCCAGAGGTACCAGATAGATTCCCCCCAGACCCAGCGTTACCATTGCCAGGATAAGTAGATTGACCTCCTTGTGTTTCAATACGAGTCGTTCCTAGAGTAGGCACATTCGCTGTGTTTTCTGCTGAAGGTTTTTGCATCAGTGGTGTCACTGGAGTTCTTGGCTTGGCCCAAAGATCAACGTTCCACGGACACGAAAGAAACGATCAAATACAGATCTGGCCTCAAAAGGAGCAATATTCAGCAGTAAAGAAAGCCTAACATGAGCCATGATGTTTTTTGTTTTCCTTCTCAACTGAGTTCAGTCCAACGCTATCCCCGTAAAAACTTTTAACGGAATCAAACCTATACGGTCGTGTAATATCATGTAGGACGACAAGAAGAAACAATGGGAAACGAAAGAAGGAATCCTGGAATATCTTAGGTGCCTTCGGAAGTAGATCAATCATGACGTTTGCCACTTCTTCGGCGGGAAGTAACTGAAAATATACTTCAGCTTTCACTTTCATCAGCAGAGTGCGAGAAGAATTCCAAATAAGATTCTGCACTGGCCATGATTTTTGAACCGATTAGATCTGTCGAATTCGAGCTTACAACTTTGCGAAGAAGTTTCGCATGGGCGGTGGCAAACTGTTGGCGAGTCATGGTAAATTAATTGACTGCGACCGAAGCTCCTTGATGACAACACACCTGTTCAGAAAGCGCAGCGAGAAATCTGCGAATCCGGATTGTCGTGCAAATCACAATCATGTGCGCCAATACAGCATAATAGTATGATCCGTTCTGTGGCGATGTATTGCGGGGCGGAGCAATGCGGAGTGTTTCTTCTTTATTGAAGGGCTGTGTATACGACCCGGCAGAGCAGCTGAACGATAATATTCGTTATCTGCAGACTTCAATTCTCAAAAAAAGACCCTCTCACTTTGAGTAGTCCCACCGCGACAGTGGCGGTTAAATGTGACGGCGGGAGTTGGTCGGCTGGCGGCGGACGAGCAACTGAGCACAAAATATAAAACACAAAAAAATGTAGAATCCAGGTACTAAAATTTGCATGCAAATAATTTTGGGCCCTACAGTGAAGTGTTAAAGTACGCGAGCATAGTGTCACCCACAAGTGCTGTACTATACAGTCTATACAATAACCACCGCAATATCGATACGAACAAAAAGTAGCGCGATGCATTTTTGTGCCTTTCGACGCCGTAGACTGGGCCGCAGTTTCGATACTCACAATGGGAAACTCAGAAAAATCAAAGCGCACTAAATAGTACCAAAAATACAGAACGTAGTTACGAAGTAGCCCGTACATTGTTGTTTGCCCGGATTTGTGTGACCACCTATGCGCACAATTTGTGGCCCAGAGCCATGCCCACTTTTGTAAATTTAGATGGCTATCGCTGTCTAAATTAGAGAGAAATGTACAGTACTATGGGCCATGTATGCGCGATCAAAATTCTTCGCGAAATAATAGGGAGCATACGCTACACTTCATGAGCCAGACGTGAGACAAACATCGAACAAAAAAAATTCAGTGAAAGCAGCTCTGGGTAGCATTCTGCGAGTGAACGCATGTAATGGAGCTCAGTAATGATCATTCGCTCACATTTCTAGCGTCTGATTTCTTTGTCAATTCCGGGACAACTGTACGACAGTTCGGCGCGAGTTCAGACTTGGTACATTCGTGCAGCGCTACCACCGGACACTATTCCTCACTCTCTCTAGGCATGGACATGGCGACTTTTCAGGAAAATCCCAGGTCACCCCATCCTTCCTTAACCCCTACCATGCTACGCGCCTCAATCTACCCCCCTGGTGATGTTGTTCAAATGGTTCCCCCTCTGTTCGTGCCCTAAGCGCCTTTTTGCCCACATCCGCTAGTTCAATAGATGCTGCGGATATTTGAAACTGTCGCTCGTAGTCCCAAGCGGGGCAAGTGGTATCCTACGGAGGATTTAATTCTTGTCCTCAAGATCACGGCCCTGCGTGATCATGTTTACCTTACGGAGTCTCTCAAGACTACGTGCGCTCTTGTGACTCGGCGTTGAAATTTGAACTAAAACATGAAGCAGAAGGTCAATTATAACGCATGCCAAGATCCACATAGTCACCTCAAGGACAATTTTGAGACTTTAGATGATTTGAATGCTTCCCTATAGGGTTAATACGGAGGGGAACTGGGAGAGCTCTATCAGCCTCTTTCTCAGATGAAAGAAGAACGCGAGTCTATTGTGAAGGCGAAAAATAGGGCTAAAAAACAAGAAAGAAAATAGAGAGGAAGTGAAAGAGCGCCTTTTTTTGTCAATATATGGAGATAGAGGTGTTAAGGAAGTCACAGAGAAAGAAACACTCTGGAGATAGCTTGAAAATATCATATAAGGGAAATGGCTGTAGCATCTGGTGGTAGCAAGTGTAGTAAGAAGCGCAGTCGAAAAGTCCAAGCACTACATCTTTCAGTTTGTCTCTTGATCTCCGCACACAAGCTAAAGGAGGTTAACTTGGTGCATGTTGCGTTGGAGAGTGAAAAGCCCGCGTTTGAGAGCGAAAAGCACGCAAAGGAGTTGGAGGAGCATAGTGAGGACAAGGGGGAGCGAAGAAAGGAGCGAGAATACGCGCAAAGCTTGGAACTCAAGAAACCTGAGATGACGGTATATGCGTTGCGTAACCCTATATTGGTCTTTGGGTAGCGTTTAGTGTTATTGAAACTCTTTAAACGCGCCGGGCTTCCCTGCGGGGATGCAGGCCGGCCGATGGGCCTTGTTGGGAAAAAACCTGTGCTTCACTTCTCATGAATATCCATCGTCCCTTTTGTTGAGGTACTCTTCCAATAGTGGAGGCGTGAATCCAAAGTATTGGGATATTTGGTCAGGGTAGAGGATGGTGTGGAGGATATACATGAGCATAATTTTAAAGTAAAGGAACTCAACTGGAGCCGTATACATCTTCCTTTTAAGCTTCGCATCATACATGGGGAAATATACCTTAACTTTTTTGAAGATCGACTCCACAGTTACTCTCTCCTTTGACGTAGACGTGTTAAAAGTCTTCTGTTTGGTGCTCAAATCGGCCCTCTGTATGGTAACGTCCATAAACGAGCGTGTATTATACTCCGAATCACCAAATATAAAATAATGCCCACTGATTACCACCAGTATGGATGAAAATATGCTAAGCCCCTTGTGACATACAGGTAGTACTCATGACGCAGTATTTCCATAGGCCCATCATCATGAAATATCATTCCATCCGGCCTATTAAGAGCCGAATACTTCAACGCGTGCTTTCTTTTGTGTCCGTTGTACACAACCAGTTTTCAATTTTATAGGTCGAACGAGGCCGAAAAAAGTACTAGCTATGAACCCTACGCAGTTCGGAAGCGCTGCTCTAGGACCTTTGACACCCTTGCCGAACCGACCCGCTCTCGAAATTGTTGAGTATAGAAGCGGAATGCGAGAACGCAGAGATATTGTTGGGAGGCGTAATGAAATTTGGAAATCGTACCCGGGGCCACAATGGGTTGAGTCCGTGCGTTTTATTTCAATTATTCTCACCGGCTGGTGGTTCAGTAGGGTTCTACGTGACAAAACGAGATATTTTGTCTGTCCGAGACCTTTAAGCAGATATAACTTCACATGTGTGGAGCAAAAGGGAAAAGAAGAATGAGAAAAAGGGGAGTGGTGAGTTTTGTCTTTGCGAAGCAGTAATTGAAACCCCGTGAGAACCACCTTTCTGTGACCTGTTTCATTCCATATCTTTATCTTGCTGCAGTTTATCGCAGAGCTGAGTAGGATCTCAAGCTTATATTACACGTTGCTGGCAAGTTTCTATAGAACTAATGTAATTCTTTGAAACAGGACCCAAGAATAGTTCTCCTAATACTAATATAAACTGATCTATAGCTTCTCGGAATATTTTTGACAACTGAAACAGATGATTACTGAAATGGGAGCAAACATCTCCCCATCTATCCGGAACGGTTAGACGCCATAAAAATACACGTAGTCAGTAACGCTTCTTCGCTGTAAAGATTGCGATACATATATCTATGCACCGTCCACCCAAGCAAATGAAACAGCTTGATGATATCGTAAAAGCGGAAGCGAACCAGAACTCGTACCTTCCTGTCACTAAAATGATTGAAGTTGATAGTAAAATGAGTCGCTGCAATGCGCGCTGCACGATCAACTGAAAGGTTCATTTGCTGATGCCATTTGGCGTACTCAGCTGCATCTACGTCTAGTGTGTTAGAACTGCCTTTGTCGAGCAAGATAGCGTTTGTTAATTTTTCCAGGAAAGAAGAGGATGGGGTGGGTGCTTTAATAATTGAAAAGTACGGTACGTTGTGGTCCAGAATATCCTACACTGTCAGCAAGTAAAGTGCCATATATCGAGGCCCTAGTTTGGCTCGCTGGAAGCGCAAACTCTTTCTGCGACAGCAAAGAGAGGGTGCCGCGGACCGCCAGCGGGAGAGAATAGTATTCAGGACATCCACTGCATCATACTATCGCATTTAACACCGCATTCCAAAGCGTAAGCGCTACATTGAAATTCGTGAGCACAATCTGCTGCTAACTATATATGACACATACGGCGCATGCCAGACAGAATTCTGGCATAATTATGCGCAGCTTTCGCAGAACTCTACGAAGCGTAAGCCCCCTATTGTCCTTTTATGGGCCGCATAGCAGACTCTTCCAGTGACTGCAGGGGGGAAAACTTTACTTTAATGAGTATCTGGCGCTGCACACATATCTTAAACACTGTGCTGCACCGCACTGCGCAATACTGTTCCTGACTGGTGCCATAAGACATACCCTCAAAAGTTGAACTCCTCCGTGATCCATTTATTTACTCAAAAAAACAAGTGCCTCCAATCGACTCATACAGCCCAAAACATAAAAGGGCATATGAAAATTCATTTAGTATAATAAAGGAGGACTTAATTTCGAAATACTAAGAACGGGGGGTGACTGATACCATAAGACAGTACTTACAATCTCAGATAAACGAGCATTTACAGTATGAGCCCGACCAGTAGTCACCCATTCCTCCTTACCTAGAAATGACCTCGATGCAGCTATTGTGCATTGATTAGACCATTCTTTGGATAGTGTTGTCGTAAATTTGGTTCTGGCAAGCAGAAATTCAATCTACTAAATCAAAAAGATTTTGAATTTCCTTCTATTTGCGTTTACAGCAATAACTAGTATACCCCCTTAGATTTTCCAGCGAAGAAAGTTCCAAAAACCGTGCGGGCCACTCCAGTATACGAGCTTTTTGCTCTTGAAATCATTTTTGAGCAAAATTTGAAGAATACGAAGGGGAATTGTCTTGAGTAATAATTCAGTTACCCGGCAGTTCTTCATCAGCCCACCCGGGCAACTCCTTCTCAAGTATCTTCACGTATTCATTACCATTAAGTCTCACATGAACTAACACCAACTCAGTCTTTCCATGAGAGCAAAACGAGGCTTCGACAATCACTCCGTTGCTCCCATGTTGACGCCTTGATAAATTCAGTTCTTCCCGTCTTAGATCATGCCAGTGGTACTTACATCCATCAAGCTCGTCGCAATTAAACTGCTTTTTATCGCTCCAAATCACTCTGCCCCACCAACTTTCGTCTCAGTTTGAAAAGGACCTCGCAAAATTGTATAAAGGCGTCTCGGTGGCGTTGCAAGGGCGGAGGCTGCGTTTTGATTTTTTTGTGTCGCCGGAATACCGATTAGTTCAGGTACGCTCGCGTTCAGCTCGCAGAGATGGGTAAATTGAGCTCGTTACACAGCGTGCGGGCGCTTTTTTTTTGAGTCGGATGCAACTCGAAAACGCCTTCTTTCATCCCTACCCGTGATTTTATCCTCTTTGACAGGGAATTTTTTTGTCCCGTAGGTGGATTTATTCTTAAGGAACGCTTTTATTTCTACCCGCAGGAGCTGCAGCTGTCGGGCAATTGTTGAAATTGAAAGGCAGGCCTGTTTCACACTGGTCACTTGGGCTTGCTCGTTGGACTTGGTCTGAGTACCTTTTGGCATGGTTTTGTGTTTGCTGTGTTCGGACGAAACCAAGAACTGCCGGGAAGGGATTGAAAGCTCAAGGAATACTCTACAGGTGATTAATTCGCAGTTTTATATACCTGTCTTATGGCATCAATCCACTTTCTGGATTAATCCATTAATAGTTGCTATGTCAAATTAGATGAAACTTTATGTGTGGTCTTTCATGTTTTGCGGTCGTCGGAGTTGACTGGAAGCATTTGTTTTCTGATGAAGTAAAGGGAACACGGAGAAATTGAACTATTGGGGGAGTATCTTGTGGCATCAGTCTGGAGTATACTGTACAGTACAGTACGGCGCACTGTATTGTACAATCGATTTCCAGATGTCGTAACACAGACTGTATTGTACCAATTAAAGATGTTTAATTTACCAAAAACTATTGTAATGTAACATAACCTTACAAAAGATTGTAATTTAACTGTAATTTACGAAATTATTGAAACAGGGGTTTTTGATGGCTACAAAATCAAGCACTTTTTCGTCAGACGAAACAATGACCAGATAAAATTACCCATGAGTCATTAAATGAGGCCCATTTGCAATCAAGCTTAATCTTCTTGATTACCGTTAACGTCAAGAAGATGATCGAGCTTTCTCTGGCGTCGTGGACCAATCCACATCATCGCCTTCTTCCCACGGCATTTAAAGCTCATCTTGAGGACATTCAAAACGTCCATATACATCAGCCCAGGTCAAAGTCTTATTCTGCCTCTGATACTCGACAAAGCCCTGCAACAGCATTTTCTCAACGGCACTGTTACGAGCGGAAGCAAGAGCAGCATTCTCAACGCGACCTATCTGCCTGGAGTTGAATTTTAAACTGCTTTGCATGTCTGCCTTGTTGTGAGAAAGCTTGCTTCTGTTTTTCCCGTGCACGCGACTCCTTACTTTAAAACTCCGTTCCACACCAGCAGACGCACTAATTAGACAAAATACTCTGGAAGCAAGCTTTGCGAGAGATTCATCCCTGAGAAAACTAGTGTTATCCAACCAGAGGCGGGGGTGATAACGAGAAGCACACGAATCAAAACTCCTCTCACTACCAACCCAGACTGCTAGACGACGGAACATCTCAGATGTCTCAGCTTCGCTTAGTCTGATATACTGACAGTCCTTCTGTAAGGCACTTTCTGCCGCACACATAAGAGTACGATCCCCTAAAAGCCATTTGACAGCTGCCATACGAGACTTGCTCACAAGTGGGTCAATAACTAACGCTAGAAGATGTGCGTCACTTTCAATCATATGATAGCGGTCTCTCAATGCCTTTTCTATCACCGCACGGTCTTCCACAGAAAAAAATAATTGCGAGAATTCCAAAATGGCGCTAAATGCAAAATGCACCATAGCCATAGGAATTGGACACAAGTCCGATTCCAGGATATTGACGATAGCAGAAACGAGATCATAAAAAGGAACTGTGTCTTCAAGACTGTCCCCAAAATCTCCATTTGTAGCTGTAGCATGCACCATAAACGCCTTATCTGACGGATTGTGAACGTTTAAAAGAGCTTTAGATGCCGCTTTCATCTTTTCATGAGTCAATAATCTGACAATTGGGCGTTTATTCTCAAAGACAGAGGAAAACATGACCGAAACGCCGTCCCACCGAGTAGCGGAGAAAGACTTGACAGTTTTTTTTGTGAGTCTTTTCAATAAGACGCTCAGTATTTGCTAAGTGTGTGTGGCGAAAGAAACTTGCAACCATTGAAACATTCTTGAACAGTGCACGGACGTTTGATAGTGATAAAGAGTCTTTGACAACTAAAAAAATGCTTGACAACAACAACCGTAAGAAAACATGACGTGTCCGGATCCCCCTGCTAGCGCTCCACAACATAGTTGCCTAGACTACACCATAATATTCGGAGAATCAGTCACAAGTCCGTAGGCATCAGAAAATTTTAGATCTCTAAAGCAAGGTGTAAACTTCTCCGCCAGGATGCTGCTCAGATCCCTGGCTGACTCACGGTTCGATCCCAGTCTGGACGATGCGAAGTGAAATGGTATTGGACTACCAGCGAGATAGTTGAAAACCGATCGTGAATTGATATCTGAGAATCCATCTACAGTAACATAAATGGCTGGTAACTCACTGAGCTTTCTGAACCACACTTCACGAGCATCATCCACAGCTGTGGACAGAAAAAGAGCTGAAATTGAATGTCGATTAGGAGAAAGATATGAGCTGCCGAATACCGCAGTCCAAAAGGGTTCCCACTTTGGACCTTGGCAGCTGCTAAAGCTCATGCCATCCTTTAAGATTCCATTTGCAAATGCAATGTCAATCTCTTCACGTTGGTTCTGGCTGATTGTGTTGATGAATGCAAGAATAAATGATTGCCGGTTAATCGGAGCTGTGTTCTATACCGATGCTTGTCCGGAAAAGGACGATTCGGGTAGCTTTTTTGACATCCAGGACTGCCAAAGCTCCGAATATGCCTCTGGATATTTTCTGCGAAAAGATAGACAGCCCAAAACGTGATCTTTGAATCGGGTTGTGTTCAACTTTCGAGTGATAAGCCAACATTTGTATTGGACCCGACCCTTCTTTCCGCTGTCAAAACGCTTACTGAACGGGTCGATTTTGAAGCCCTTAGGGTTTCGTGTGCATTGGCTCCCCCTATGCTCGGCGATGCTCGGATTTTTTGTTTGATGGTCATGTGTGAGACATCCCGCTGAATCGTTTGCCATTGCATGACGGATCCCATCTTCTGCTTGGCGGCTCTCATGGGTTTCGTTTGGGATTGAAGGACTGTGCAATGCAACGAATGAGGTTTTAAAGTATCGATACCCTGGAAGGGAGGAGTTGGTTCAGGGTGAACTTTGGAAGGGGATTGAGAATAAAGATCAGTCTGAATGTAGTCTTTGCGGTTCATGACAGAGAAGATCAAATGTATTGACAGTGGTGCCACTATCAATACATCTGCTCGGATCTTGGTGTTTTGGAAATTATGTGTTGTAGACTCCATAACATGGAGTGTCTTTGGTCTTTCATGCAGCCTTCAAGGCCGACTATTTATTCCATGTTAATGCCAACACGGAATAAACAGTGTAAACACTGGTTTTAGAACCGTTTCAAACTGTTGTCTGTGTCAATTGACTGTAGACCCACGTTCTGGCAATGTGTTGTAAAAAACTGTAAAGCTGTGTTGCATTGCACGAAGCAATTTCGTTTGTAACGTTGCATCACATACTCGTTATAGAACAGATGATATCGCTTGTTGAATGTCATTCAAATATGTATGTGAATTGCAGCTTATTAAATCATGTCTAGCTCCTGGCCTAGCAGGATTGCTATGTCATAGTTTGCCCAGATTGCTATAACAGAAACGTTCATCAAGCAACAACGGTAAACAATGACCCCATTGGTTCGCTCTATTTTCGTTTGTTGACGTGGATTCAGCCATCGTGCCCCAGCATCATAGCCCACTGTCGGCTCCTTACTGGCTGTATAAAATAAACGTTCAACCCATCGAAGTCAAGTACTAGTTGAAATGAATAAGACGGTTGAGTGAATGTTGATATGTATGACATCAAAGTAGCTTCTTTCTAAGGACAGCTGTTTTTTAGGTTGTGTGCGTAAATTACTAAGAATTACCGTAAAAGCAGGTAATTTACCGTAAGTTACTGTAATTACAGGGGTTGTAATTGACGCATGACATCTTTTGTACCAATTGCCGTCGCCGCAGTCTCCATCTGCCGCGGTAGATAAGGCATGGTCGATCCCCCACTCCCCATACGCCCATCCCTACGATTCGTGCTTCCATCCCCACCATTCGTGATCCCATCCCCACCATTCGTGATCCCATCCCCTCCACTTCTCCCAGGAACCCCCACCCGGTAAGTCACCCCCGCCGCTCCCGCTTCCACCCATCCACGGCATCCCACATCCAAAACCCATGATGACTTTCGAAAAAGCAATACCTGGAATTACCGGCTGAATCACCGGCACGTTGCGTGTCTGTCTGCGGATCTCACTTTGCTTTCTGAATCTCCACCCATGCCGTCGCACTAGCTCGTGTCAAAACATACACATGTCTGGTCATATTGCATACATGCTAACATGTGTTTCCTTATTTCGGACTGTGCCCTTGCGGTTGTGCTTTCCAATAGCGTATTGTTGCCCGTGTGGGGCCTGGCTGCATTGGGTTGTCTGTGTACTAGGTGCTGATCTATTGTGCCAATCCCGCGCGGGGCTTGTGATCGTTCGATACAAGGCTTTGCATAAAGGAGCGTACTCTGTAATGTCCTGCTTAACGTGATGTATTGTTCTTTGCCTTGCTTTCTTTCTTAACCAGCCTGCTTCCGCGCAAACCGATCCTCTTCCCCTGCTGTAAATCCACCAAGTGGGAAAAATATTCCTTAGTCCTCTGTTGTTGTTCATCTCAGCCTCTTAATCTGTATAGTCAACCCGTGTAAAGAGCAATGAATGTCTAGCCTTCCGCCCTTTATTCTTCCCTTGTATTTGAGGTGAAAGTTCACTGCGGGTTGTAATTTGCTAGCGTCACGTTTCATGGGGCGAGACAGCTATGAGCAATTAAACCGTTTCATCACAATCAAACGCGGCCCATGCTTACGCTACACCTACACCACCATAGCGGCCGACTCTATATTCTTAGCTATGGTGTTTGCATCCGGATCCATCAAATCCCCCCTATTGCGCGTCGAAAACAATTCCCTTCGAATCTCGCTCGTCACCGCATGATGAACATGCACCCTCATGAGTCCCTTGAGTCTCTCCTTTTGCTCCATACTAATCTCCGTCTTATATCTCTGCGCAAATGCCAGCAAGCTTTGATGCCACGACAAAGGCGGTGACCTCCGATCCTTTTTCATCTCCAAAAAGCTCTCCACCACCGCATCAATCACCCGGTACGGCAGCGCATATTTTTTCTCAATCAACGCCGTGATGATCAACGAATTCGGGGGACGGTACGGCAAACCCGCAATGTACATCAGCGCAGCGGCAGAATGTAGCATGGGAATCGACACTTTTTTCACCACCGATCCAATAATCGTCGCTTGCCGCAACGTGCAACTCGTGTCCGCACACAGCTCAAACAAAATCCCCTTGTTAAACGCCTCCGGCTTGTACACGGCCTTCTCCAACGCCCGATACAAGTGATAATTCAATTTCTTGTGCTCCGCAATATCTTCCATGCATCTCGGCAACAGCACATCCCTATAAAACCTCACAACTTGCTTTGGCCCCAGATTCGACGCCAATAACCGCGTCGCCATATACACCGCTGCAGGCGACCATTCATCCGGTCTCGTCAAGTACAAGATCTCCTCCCAATTCTTCAACTTTGGAATCACCTTAAACGCCTTGGGCACCTTACCACTGCGATACTTGGCCATAATATTGCCCACCAGCCCGTAAACCTCTGCAATCTTCCTATCCCTCGCAGCTTTCTCAGGGTCCGCCGCAATCTCCGCAGCCCTAGCATCCGCCTCCTCCTCTCCCTAATCTTTGCCAAAATAATATCCGCGAGCATCAAGCGCGGCGCCCCGTCGTTGGATTCCTCCTCCCCCTGGCCCTGCTCCGCGCCCTTGATTTCCATACTCGTAAACATCTCCAAGGCCATTTCGTCCTCCTCTGTAATCTTGCTAGCGTCCAGAAATTCAAGCCCTTGCTCCCCCGCTTCATCGCCAACCTCCACCTCCTCATCAGAATCATCATCACTGTCATCCAAAGCCCCCTCCTTCTCATCCCTCCCTTTGCCAACATTATGCAAATCGTGATCTACCCGTGCACTGACTTGGGCCGCCTCTGAAGAAACCGCCCTCAAATTCTCCTGCCGTATTTCCGCACGCTGTTCCTTCGCCTCCTTGAAAATCTTGGCAGTCGTCTTCGGATCCACCACCTCCTCCTCTTCCTCATCCCCCCTTGTTCCCTCCCCCATTCCGTGCCGCTGCCCTCCTCCTCAACGCAGCCCTCCTCCACATCTCAAAGCCCCGCCTTTCGTGCATCAACTCGACCCACCCCCCCTCTCTTCTCCTTGTGCGACAGTCTCAACGCCCGCTTCATGGCTGCTGTTTCCAACTCGTGATTCATCTTTCTTCTCTTCGTTCTTTTCTGCTCCCTCTTCTCTGCGGCAAATTCGACATCGCGTGCCTCCCGAACATCGTCTACTAAGGTTTGTTTGTGACGCTGCGGTTCCCCAGCGATTCCCTCGGTGGCGGGCTTGGCATTCGCCGTGCTCCTGTTTCGTTTCTTGCCCATTGTCAAACTTGAGGTTTGGTGCTACGGGCGATGGTGCTGGAACAGTTGGGATAGTAGCTGCTAGTGTATAATTAGATTCACGTGCTGTACCCCCTACGCCATCGCCGACGCTCAGAGGATGGTATGACAACTCCGACACCAGCAATGAACGGGAAAATAATTTCAATACAGAATTTATCTTTCTGAAACACAGCAGAATCATGCCAGTTGGCAATCCTTTTCACTGGAAGAGTAAGCCCAAACTAGTGTATTGTACATTACTCATGAAACCAGACTGTGGAGGTAAATCTATATTGGTTGTACAATGTTGCACAGAAGCGTGTGGACGGATATCAGAAATTAACTACGGATGCGGGCGGCGGGTGGAAACCTATCGCGCCTGCAGTACTTGGAGACTAAACGCACAACGGGTAACGAAGTCACGGAGCTCCTGTTGAGGGGAGGAACCGCGACGGGAAGCAGCGAAGGAAGCAAGGCGGCGGAAAAAACCCTTACCGTCGTCGCCCAAGGCGCCATAGATATCAATCCCGACGGGGGAGAGGAGGATATCGTTTTGGTTGCAATAAGTGCCGTAATGACGATGTTTCTCGCGCTCTGCGAGTGTGGCGGCAGCGCCTCCGGTAACCGTACTTGGCGAAATGTGGCGACGTGCGGAGGGGTGGGCAACAGTAACGTCGACGGCGATATCGGTACTGTGAAGCCCGTATGCAGCGGGTATGTAAATGTCCATTCGTAGCGCGGGGGACTCCGAATGCCCAGACGAGTTGGGAACCTGGTAGAGGAGCGGATGTTCGACGAGGGCGACGATCCCAACTTCCTTACAGTAGCGGGCAAGAACGTTGCGGAGGACGTGATGTCGACGAGTCATACCATCTTCGTTTTTGCAGGTCAACGCGTGTTGACCGCTTGGATCTAAGACGGGTGCGATGTCGGCCGAGCGCCGGGAGCAGACCGGACAGCGAGTAGATCCAGGGAATAGCGCAATGCCGAGACGGAGAGCCAGAGCGACTTTCCACGTAGAAGAGGACGTGTACGTACCGCGGTGGGGGTGAGGAAGCGAAGAGAAAACAGATGAGGCGGAGGATGTGCGCACGGAGAGGAGCCGTGCTCGGTCGTGTGCTGCCGCGGACAAGAACAACCTATCGGACTTCGATGGCATGAGTTCACTTGTGATCGCAGACTGGAGCCTTTCGCTGGGGATCGGCGATGAACAACGCTCGAAAAGAGCCGTAGCTGTAAGCGACGAAGACAGCTGCGGGTGGCGGGAGGATAAGAGCAAGATGGCGGACCGAGGGGATCTCTTCCAGGTGGCGGTCCTGGGCCAGAGTCAGCAGGTCGGAGATAAGTCCAAAAGAATCAATTACAGATGCTGCGTAAGCAGCCTCGGTAATGTCTGAAGTTTGCAGGAGACCTAGACCGCCCATTGAGAAGGGAGAGAGGCTTGGAGCCAGGCTCGATCCGGGCAGGGCAGCTGCAAACCAGACTGAGCGTATAGTATAACTAAAAGAGGTCTCGTTGGTGCGAGCAAGCCGAGAGCGAGCCGAGGTCGCACGACGATAGCAGTACAGGGGAAAGAGGCGTCTTCAATGTCAAGACCCCAACGAACAAACTACGCACCCATCGAAGATACACCTCACCCGAGTCATTGAGATAACCAGCCTGCCACCTTTGACAGGTCTGTATCAGCAACGCTCGCCGCAGCCTGTTCGCCCCAAGCCACGCGACGGAGGAGGCACTTGACGTATAGATTACGCATGGTGACACCATCGGCAGTTGTTGCGGAAGGGGGGTGAGCGAGGGGGGAGGCGGGCTCGGCACCTGCATGTCGGGCAGGGAGCATTCCGTACGAAGTTGCGACGACGGGTTCATCCGAGCTGTAGTCACAGCTGCATATTTCCAAGACGTCCGCTGGGCGGTGTACGGCACGTTTTCCGTGCGGGAACTGGCGCTGGGAGGGGGAGTGGCCATGAATGGCAGGGATGTCAGGAGTGACGGAGGGGGGGACAATTAAGCTGAGGGAGGAAGAGACGTGGAGTGAAGGAGAGGGGGGCGCGTTTACGAATGCGTGCGTGTCGGGGAAGAGAGTTGAGTTGCAGCGAGCGCAGGGGCGGGTAGAAGCGAGATCGTGAGCTGTAGGAGAGGATCGGGCTTGACTGGAGACCGTTTCCCAGAAATGGTCCGCGGCGACTGGGTGCAATACTGGAAATGTACATGAGGAATGGGTCCAGGACGCTGCAAGAGTTCCTCTGGTTCGTGGTCACCCAATACGCAGTGCATGGTTAGACATTCTCGATCGGGCGATTGTATGTGTGAGGCAAACGGGAGAGAGACAAGAGGGGGAATGTCGGGAGAATTGACAAGGAGTGCGTGCAGGAGTTTGGGCGACACTTTGTGTTCTGTAAAGGGCAGCGTTGATAAGGCTCGCAGTGTAGGGTACGTGATGAGTGGTAGCTCTACTGCAAACTCGACAATGTCGATCAACGGGTGTTAGGCAGATTTGAGCTTCTGTATCGGGAGATATCAGGACGAGATAGAGGCGTAGATGGGCGCCCATTTTAGCCTCGCTAAAAACAGAGGGGGAATGGTGGGGCTGGATGTTGGGAGGGTATAATGCGAAACAGATAGACGGATGCAGCAATTTGCGTGCGGATGCGGTAACGAGATGGATTTGGAACCGCATTTGCGTATCCGGAAAGGAGGGGAGGGTAGAGGCAAGGACCCCGGTAATCCGAGAGTCTCGCCAACTGGCGGGGGGCACTAGTGGTCGTTGGTACACAGAAGAACCCCAAAAGTCTCGACGCCGTCCCCAGGGGCAGGGGAGACGGGAATGGAAACAGTTCGCACTCGGCTGTTAGAAACAAACTAGCGATGGCAAGTAGCAAGAAAAATGTGCCGGGATGGTCCAATGTCCGCACAGGATTGCAGTTACCTTCTCTCAGCAGTCATAGCAGAGCTGAGCGTAACTGCGAGCAAGCATGCCAACTCGCGCACACAAATTCATGACAGGTGCCGGACTGGCTGTCAACGTTACCCGTGCGCAGCGCACGTTGCACGTTAGCGGATGAAAGGTCCCAGAGTGGCAAACTTGAGGCCGTCCAAGAGTAGCAAATGGGACTTAAATATCTGCGATGTTCATAATCGTTCTTCACCATGTAAACTGTTTGAAACATGCATTGCAGTTGGCAAGTTTGGTAGCACTCTTTCAATCCGTTGCTATCCCTACCGATCGTACAATATCTCTCATAAAGGAAACTCGACAAATTCTGTCGCATACATGAACAGTTTCACCGGATGCGAGCGTTTCCAAAGATTTCGGAGCTCAGACTTTAGAAACGGAACGGCAGTACTCATGAAAACTCAATGGACATTGCATTTGTTGGCAACTTGCGAAATCCTATTCTATAAGTAAACATACACCAAACAATGTAGGGGATTCCTGGCGGAGTACACACACATCCTGAAAGGATCTCTGATATAAACAACAGATTCTGTCCCTCCAACTCATCATCGTGCACATAAACACCAGCGGCGCTGCCGACAGCAACCAACGCAGCAAACAAGGATTGCTAGGGCCAGGCAGTCCAGCAAACTAGGCGCACTCCCCTGCCCATATTGTCAACCCGACCACACTGTCATTAGAAGTACAGTCGCGTCACACGGGCTCCAATCATCAATACGGATATTACACGGGGAATTTTCCTTTGCCTCCTAGCACACCGAATGCGGAAAACGCCCTCAACACGAATGATACTTAGATCTCGTCAATGGCCTCAAAGTCAAAGACCACATCGTCGCCATCCTCGCCCTCTTCACCCTCAGCGGGGTTGTCGTGAATGGTGGTGGTGTCCGGAATCTCACCATATTTGATCAGATTCCTCGCCTCGTCCGGGGAGTACTTGAGGATAATATCGGCCTTGTCGTCCTGGTAATCGCGCAATCCGACTAGGACAATATCTTGGGCGTTGACCCATACCTTTTTGCGAAGCTTGCCACGAATGTGACAGAGGCGGGTGACGCCGTCAAAGCACTTGCTCTCGCAGCGGCCGTTGCCAAGCATACGAGTGACTTGGGCGTATTCTGAACGCGAACAGAGAGATACCAAAGAACATGAGGATAACCAAATTTTGTGAGTTAGTGAGTGGAAACGGGGAAAGGTATTGCACATAGTAGCGAGAGATGGTAACTGGGTTCACGACATGGGGAAGGTTCTGGCAAGACAAATGTTGCTCATCAACGAGGAATACCAATACTCGAGAATCCCGTCTACACAAGTCACGACTCGCAAATAGCAGGCGTGACGTTCAGGTCATCATAGTGGGACGAATGCATAATCACTGCAACGGAGGTACTGTGGGTTGAAGCCAAGAGGGCTCGGGACAGGACTGGCGCATGTGATGGTTTGAAAGCCCAACTTACCTTGACCATCTCCTTGAAAATGAGTTCCCTCTTGTCATCGTCATTGTCATTCTTCCCCCTTCTCCTGTTCTTTCCTCCCTTTCCCTTATTCTTCGGCATGACGTTTGAGTTTTTTAAGGCAGATGAAGTCGACGGAAGGTTGTGTAGGGTTGAGGGTGGATGTGGATTGAGGAGGAGTAGGCAAAGAGGCTGGGTAGTTCGGTGTGACTTAAGGTTTTAAGTGACGACCTACATACCGAGATGGACGACGGCAATTGCTTCATACGCCATTTGTACTTATTCAACTTATCCATTTCAACCTTGCACCGCTGCAAGCTGATTGGTTGTTGGATTCCTCGTCGGCCAAATTGGGACCCCCAAAAAAAATATTTTTCGTCGTAAAAAAAGGCCGGTCATTGTTTCGCATTTTCTACATAATTTTCCCAGCAATTAGCATTCGCAATATGTAATTACAACGGGCATGGTAAATTTGAAATCCTTGTTGTCCAAAACATGTGGTCCTCGGACCTAACAATCTGGTCCTTGGACCTTGCTACAATGTAAATTTTGAAATGAGACGAACAACACCATCAACCACCTTGACGACCACTTCATCAAACTTTTTTTTTCTGGCCCTCCGCAGAGCCAAACCACGCCGAAACCTTCCACCCTCCCCAAATCCACATCTACCCCCGGTCCCCCGCAGCCTCCGCTCCACCCCCCCCAAATTACCCCCCAACACTCTCCCCCGCCAACCTCCCTCGGCCATGCCTTGAAAGAACAACCCCACCACAGACGCCTATGAGCTTCATCCCACGGGATGAAGGAGGGCGCTCACGCAGACGCCGTCGCCGCGGCGGCGGCCCCTCCATCCGCCCCGACTCGGAACATCCCCCACCTATACGGCCCCCACGCCGCCGCCCCCCCTCCCCCACCCCACCCATCACTCCATCGCGCCCCACCCACCCACACCATACCCAACTCGCACACCTCCCACCGCCCCCCCGCACCTGTTCATACTCCACCACGCACCATTCCGCCGAATCAACCTGCATCTACCTCGCCTGTGGTGCGCTCAGATCAACAATCGCCGGTACAACCTGCGGCGTCTGCCCCGGGTGTTGGGGCTAAGAACAATGCGCAGTCGGTGGATCGAAACGAAGAGGACCCGGATGCAGAGCTGAGGCGACAACAGCAGGAGGAGAGGGAACGATCGTTGCGTGAATTGCAGCTCGCGCAGCAGTCGGCGCGACGGGAAAAGGAGCGTGTGCTGAATTTGTCATATTCTGTGCCGAAGATTGGAGATCCGGCGCGGAAGGAACGTCCGTCGGATTCGGAGCTGAGACAGTTGGATTCGTCGTTGAAGAAGTGTACCGGGTTTTTGCGCAAGATTCGTTCCGCGGGACTTGCAGAGGATAGTGTGGCTGCGTTGTGTGTTGAGGCGCAGACGTTGAATTTGTCCCGCTATATTTCGGAAGTTGTTACTGCCTTGTCGGAGATTAAGATGAGGTCGGCTGATGTAGAGCATGTTGTTGTGTTGTGTGGACAGCTGTATAGGCAGTATGATGATTTTGTTGCCAGTTTGTGACGGCTTGGGAGCGGTCATTTTGGGGGGCGGTAAAGATTTGGGTACCAGGAAGGCCGCCATGAGGTTGTTGGTCGAGATGTTTGTGCTTGGTATGACTCCAGAGATTACTCCGATTACCAATGTGCTGAAGCAAATTATGAGGGGCGCAAAGGACGTCAAAGAGGAGTCGCTGTCTAACTTGGCTATCATTGCCAGCTTCATTCGCTCAGGAAGCCGCACGCTGCTTCCCAGGCCCGTTGCTGCAGAGTCAGGCGGGGAACCCTCGCGACAGCAGTCCAATGCGGCAGAGATGACTTGGGAAGATCAGGTTTTGCCGCAGTCCACAAAGGTGAATTTGTCCTCAGCTCTCCAGTCCTATTATGAGAATGAGGTTGTTCGCCTTTTCAAAGAGGCTGTCGACGACGTGCAGAACACTCATTGGGTCTTAAACGCTCGAAAAACGCCCGTGGGGACCCGGATGATGCCGCAATTATGGCGCATGAGTCGGCAAAGCAGTTTTATGATAAGATCAACACGTCTTCCACAGTCCTTGCGCTGGCCCTTGGTAAGCAGCCCCCAGAAGATGTTATGGGTGTATGTACGGCGAAGGGTGGCAAGTCTGAGAGTGGGTCAGTTCAAGGTGCATCCCAGGTATACGTTGCTAATCCACTTCAGGCTTTAGGAAAGTCGGTAGTTTCACAGAACGAGGCAGATGGTCCACTGCAAGATGACAGTCCGTTTGACGGTGAGGAAGAGCGCTTGTTTTACACTGACCTCCCGCATTCGAAACATACTGCGTCATCTAGCCAAAACAGGAAAGAACACGCAGAGGCTTCGAGCTCAACTCTACTGAAAGTATTCAGCAGACACTGCTCGTGATTCGGCTCCGCCTACAAGACAGGCGGGCGGTATTGGCTCGCGACACGATTTGAGGCAAACCGCCACGGCTCGTACCAGCGCTGAACATCGGCGACGGGGTTCCGATAAACCTCTCACTCTTGAAAGCTGCTGAGCCGCCTACCAACTGTGGAGTCAAAGGAGAGCGCTGACAACTTTGTGGACCAGTTCCTAGAAGTAGTTGAGGGATCGAAAAATGGCTCAAAACGCTTAGCAAAATCGCTTCATTCCGTATCCCCGCAAAAGTTGAACCTTCTTCCAGCGTACACAAGGGTTGCGGCGTGCTTGCACTTCCACACACGCCGATGTCGCGAACACAGTTGGCTCTAGTCTGGAGGAAGAGTTCAGGTTTCTTGTTGGAAGATCCGATGTGGACGAAAAGAACCTGGCTGCTTGTATCAAATACGCAAAGTATGTCGGAGAATATGTGAAATTCAGCCTGTTCACCACGTCTACTTTCTTTGATCTGCTTGGCATATGCATGAAAGACTTTTCCGGTCATCGCGTGGACATTGCTGTCACCTTGTAGAGACTTGCGGTCGATTCGTCTACCGCACACCGTCCACTCACATCAGAATGGGGAATATTCTTGATACGTTGTGGAGACTCAAGTCTGTGAAGAACCTGGAAGTCCGTCATAATTCCCTTGTGGAAACTGCATTCTTTGCAGCTCGGCCATCTACGACTAGTAAGCTACAAAAACGAAAGAGCGCCCGCCGCTTCATGAGTACATTCGGCATCTCATCTACAATCGCCTCGAGGCGACAAATATCAACTGGACGCAGACTCAGCTTCTAAAATTACCTTGGGACGCGGAGCTCGAACACTACGTTATCAAAAAGTTTGTCAAGATTTCAAGAGCTCGGTTCTCAACAATACCGTACGTCGCGTTACTAGTTGCACGACTTCGAACTTACAAGGGAGGCCTTGTTGTGGGTATTGTCGACGCGCTTTTAGAGTCGATACGTTATGGTCTGGAAAAAAACGACGGGCGAGATAGCCAACATCGCATAGCTGAACTTCAGCTCCTCGGGGAGTTACAGAAATGTGGCGTCGTCGAAGAAAAGGTGATATATTACGTTCTTTACCAGTGCATAACATTGGGCCATGACGCTCCCGATCCAAATAACTCTCGACCGCGACCCGGAAGTGGTTCAGCAGTCTCTGGTACCGAGCAGGCAGCCAATGTGTCACCTGCGCGGCCGCAAAATGGCAGCTACACAAGCGCACCAGATCCACCCGGGGATTTTTTCCGAATTCGCCTTGCGTGTGTTTTGGTAGAGTCGTGTGGTCGGTTTCTAGCTGATGTCAACAGAAGAAAGTTGGAGGTATTTTGGGTTTTCCTTGAACGCTATGTCTTTTGCAAGGCATTGCAAGCTGGATTGGGATCGTATTCCTCTGCACATTAAGAACGTCGTCAGTGATGCCTTCGAGCAGGCTTTCCAGCGAGACAGACCTCTCGTCAGAGATCCAAGAGTAGGTCTTCGGAAGAGCCAGACCTCGGTGGTCGTGGACATTCACGCCAAGAAACTTGGTCAACTGGAAGGATAAGTGGTTTCCGAAGAAGCGAAACTTTGGCGGAATCTGTTGAAGCTGTCAAGAAGTCGAAAAATCACCGCACGACTCCTCCCTAATATGTGTGCCTGTTCGGTATATACTCCGAGGCGCCGCTTTAAAACCAGATGATCTTGGACGCTCGGAAGTAGGAACTAAAGAAAGACGAGCAAGGCGAGTTTCTGGGCAGGTTTCATCACGATCGTCGAACGGACCAGCAAATCATATCGTGAACAATGAGATAGATGTCTCCTTATCTGATGAATATGAACCCGAGGAAGATGAGGAAACTGAAGACCAGGAAGGCCCGGAACCATTGGCCTTTGAGATATTGCACGATGAGTATGAAAACGGGGCAAGTGTCGATGGTGAATCACTGTCATTTGATGGCACGGTGGAAGAAGATGAGGATGAGGTCCTCAACGGTCATGATAACGATGTTGAAGAGGATGATGATGAAGATGACGACGATGATGACAGCTCGCTTGAGGTGGAGGTTGAGAGGCCTAAAACAGAAGAGGAAGATGCATTTTCAAAAGAGCTCGCGGCTTTTACTGCGGAAGCAGTTCAGAGCGCTCGAGCCTCGTCATCAAGAGTGACAAAACTAGATCGCATGACAATACCAATGTCACTGATGACGAAGAAAATGGAACAAGAGCGGGCAGCCGCCGCCGCTGCCGCAAGCTTGAACAGCGACGGGTCTGACTCCTGCGACGATGAGCACATTGGAAAAAGAACGAAATGGAAGAGAAAGCAGAAGGACGTCGTGAGGGCGGTTGAATTCAAAATGCTTGTCCGAAAAGGAGGTAAAAGTCAACTACACGACTTGCACGTCCCAGCATCAAGTTCCCTCGCGCAAGCTGCGAAGGAGAATGAAACCGCCGACGCAGCTCGACATGAGGAAACAAAGCGACTCGTCTTGGAGAGTACCATTGTAATGAATCACGACGAAGATGATCTGGACGAGGAAGTCCCACTTCGCACGCAGCAAAACGTGAGGGATAAAGAGGAGAGCATCCGGCAGCAGAGATCGGAAGACGAAAGGGAGCTGCTTGCAACGTTGTACAAAAATAAACCACGCCGTTGAAAACTGCAGGGTACGGTAATGCTTATTTACTGACCTCTAGAGAAAATATATAGCTCTGCCTGGCATTTGTAAATCATTTAGGACTTATACTTCCTGGCTGCCTCAACGCGGTATTCACTGAACGCAATCAGCATGGCTATTTCTTCGGAAGAGGCGGACGACGCACTTTTCCCATCTCTTCTAAAACATCTTGATGTTTCCTGCGATCCCGGAGGAACTACCTCCGCAGTCAGCAGTGGGTAGCGATGTTGGCAACAAGTCATCCCAATCCATTTCAACCAGCTCATAGCGAGCTCGTTTCCCCGACCCCGACCCGGCATCATTATTCCTTTTCTCGGCAGGGAGACAGACGCAGTTTGCCTCCTAGATTCATTCTTTTGTTTTTCCCGGGCACGCGGAGAACTCGTGTGAAGCATTTCTTTGCCAGCGAAAAGGCCTGCATTACTTTGATTTGACCTCTGAGCACTCTTTTCATTACCTGTGACGCTTTGAGACTGGGCTTGACCGGCACGGCTTTGAGTCCCATTCATGGGCGCATATGCCGCTTGTCGAGCCCGTTCTCGGTATTCTTCTCGTGACTTTGCACTTAGCAGACTCCAAAGACGTGCCATGTTCCTCATCGCATCAGCTTCATTGTCGTCCGGACGAAGCAGGCGCTCTTTCGGTAGCTGTTCCTCTAGAAACGTCTCCCAAGCCGACTTTATCTTTCCAACCAAGCCCTCGCGACCCTTATGATCCGCACTGCTGCCTGGTACACTTTCTTTAGCGATTTGGACGGCTGTTCGGCTCTTTCCAGCGCCATTCGAGTTTCTATTCTTTCCTTGCGGCCATACTTGTTCTGAACCGGGGGGTTCAGTTGAGGTCATATCAACATCTGCTTTTGCTTTGTCTTCTTTGTTCTTACTAGGCAAAGTAGTCGGCTCGTTGACGTGCGGAAACTTTTCTTGAACGCAGGTAATGCGGCAGACTGCATCTTGTCACTTGTCGTTTTGGCATCACTAGCGGATGAATCATCATCGGAACAGGTGACTACATTGACGCGGCGACGCTTGCTTCTTCGCGGAGAAACTGATGCGTTTCCATTCTCCCCTTGAGAGTTACCTGGAGTCGAGGGTTTTTCTTTCGATCCAAGTTTTGCAGAGGACCCACTCGTCTCCGGCCGTGGGCTCTCTGCGGGGTTTTGCCCTTTTGATCCCTGTTGTACTTTTGGGAGCACCACCACAAAGTCTCCTGCACTGTCACTATACTCTGCAGCTGCAACGCCTGGTTCTGACACATCATTGTCTGATTTCTTGATCAACGATATCTGGCTCTTCGTCCACCGCGGTGCATTACGGAGATTACGCAATAAGAAAATGCTGCTATTTTCGCGGGATGCCAAAGCTGCCCGTGCCTCTATAGCGGTCATGTTCTCCAACTTTTCCCTACCTACCACCGACATATACGCTAGACGCCCAGATGCAACATCAAACGCCGATGCCAACAATGAACGAGCATGATCGCTAATCGATAAGCGATCATTGCGACTCAAGGCACGCTTTCGTCGATGTGAAAATAAAACTCGCGTCGTCTCGTACACGCCAGGATGGGAGCAGATACCCATTCTACGAGAAAAAATTACCTCTGTTTCCCGTCTTCGCAGCTGCGTATATCTCGAATGCGGGGCATCAAGGCCAAATGTTGTGTCCTGGCGACGATTGGCAGCAGCAACATCAGCTATAGTAGCTGCTTCAAGCAAAATCTGATACGATTTGTTGTCACCTAAATGAGCATGGTTGGCACAGAAGGCGACGAAAAAGCGTTCCACGCGCTTCGCACCCGACCTGGCGAGACATCGAAAATGAAAGACATGCTTACACTTTTGGACGTAGCAGCCAATAGTTGCGCCGCGGCCGCCACACTCGGAGCATTTAAGCTTGCGCCCTCGACAATACTCATCATAGACACGACGTAACTGACCAGTCTGGGCATCGGTGAAGACTTGGGGCGCCCAGCAGGCGCAGTCAAAGTGGACGAAGAGTTTTGCCTGACCCCTGCGATTGACAAAAGGACCAATCAACTCACTCTCAATTTCCTTGCCGCCAAACAAGGCTGGGTCGGGACAAAAGCAGCATTCAGAAGGAGTGTTATTCGTACTAAGACCACGAACCTTGCGAGAGGCAGAGCGAGTGCGGCGGACGGCCTCCGCAGAGGGACGCAGCGCAGTGATTTCGGGGGGTTCAGCAGGATTCTTAACATTCTCCGGTTGAGGTTCGATGGAGGGTTTGTGTGGAAGTTGACGAGTTGTTTGGGTCGTTGGGCGCACGCGACGACTGCGACGAAGTGAAGGTGGTGAGGATGGTTGACTGTGATTGGATGGTGCAGTTGGTTTGGATTGTTTTCGATCTGCAAGGTGCTTGGACCTTTCGGCTCGTGCTTTTTGAATGGCGAGATGAATGGCTGTGGCATCAGGTGCATGAAGGGACTTGACAGGTTTCGGAGCGACGGGGGCAATGAGAGATGGTTTTGTTAGATGTGAGACGGGTTGGCCCGTGGAGAGGCGGCGAAGAAAGTGCGGGTCGGAGAGACTGGGCTTGCTGGCAACGGAGCGGACGTTGGCGAGATGTGAATCGACGAGTGCACGTTTGCGGGAGGGAGAGGTGGTAGCCGGATCGACGCCGAGTTCACGACGAACTAGATCATCGAATAACGCCTGGATGATTCCTGAAGGAACGGAATGAGGGGAAATTTGAGGAGCGGGTGTGGGGGACACATAATTGGAATGCGGGCCCGTGGGGTTGACGGCAGATGGGCACGGAGTTGGGCGAGGGAATTTTCGACACGAGTGCGACGGTAGGAAAAGTTGGAGGGTGGTGGGGAAGTGGGCATGGTGCAATGGTGACGATTGTCGGTTGGCGAGGATGACGGTGGAGGTCGTGTGGCGGAAAATGACGGTTTAGGAAGGATGTTGGCTTTGAGTTGGGGAGGGGGAAACGGAATCATTCGCGATAGAGTGAATAACAGAACTGGACACTAATTTAATGGGAAGTTCTGTCAATGCAAACAAACCGAATGGCGTCTGTTTTTGGTTGCTTTGGCGTTTCGTATATTTTGGTGAAAACTTTTTTCGACATTTTATAACCGAAACCCGCCTTCCGGCAATTTCGGGAATTTAGTTCGTGCTACTGCTGTTCAGACAGTGCTTTGCGTTGTGCCTCATTATTTTGTACAGTGACCCCAACAAAATTGTTTTGTTTTTTGTGCTTCAAAGCACATATGGCAGCTGAGCACTGTATTACACAGTACACAATATTCAGGTCGGTGCTTTTCCAGAGTTTTGTATTATCTGTAAGCAGTACTTTAAGTACTTTCCCTTGTGCAAACTGTCAAGACTGTATTTTCGGTATCCAGCATCAGTAACCGAAGTGGGAAAAAAGTGTTACTGTATCCACATTTGTGGCACCTTGAACAAAAAGGATTCGGAAAAATTCTGTATTGCACAGTACTGTACTGTAGCTGTTTACTGTAACGTATAGCGCATGGCGTATGTTTTTGAAGCACAAGTAGCCGGCTTATCCTTCTCATTTACAGTTGTTTCAAGTAATGCGAAGTGAAGTACAGTATATGGCGCACAGCAGCCACTGTCCCGCTAATTTTCGCCCACCTACAGCACCCGTCGCCCTACTTTCTCAAAATACTCAAATTTTTCGATTCTCCCGTCCTCAGCCACCATTTCTTCCATTCCCGTCCCGCCACAAAGACAAGTGTGGGCCATCATCTCCATTCTAAATTTTTTCCTGTATTGGGTACTGGACAAAATCTTCCGCGGTCCTTCGACGCGCCGCCCCCCTCCCGTCGTCCACGCTCCACTTTTAAAAAGTTCCAACCCTTTAAGGCCTGCCATGTCAATTTATTCCCTGTGAAGCCTAAGCTTTGATTTCAGTCTTTTTCTCAAACCCCCCCGTTTTCCTTCAACTTCTCTTCTTGCTTATCAACAACGTGAAAGAGACAAACACAACTCATACAACTATTTTCAACTCTCATCAACTTGACCTCCGCACGTTTTATGAGCCGACCCTGTCATCATGACTTCCTCAGTCCATTTTCGCTTCAAGAGTGCCAGGCAATTTGAAACTCTGCCGTTTGAGGGAGACTTCCTTAAGATTGCAGATCTCAAGGTCGCTATTTTTGAGCGCAAGAAGCTCAATTTCGGAGAGGGTTTCGATCTCGAAATTAGTGACGCCTCAACGAATGATGGTATGTTTCTCCACTCTTTTCACGCGCTATTTGAAAGTTCTTTCTATCCATGATGAACGAAACACCCGTTACAATCTCAATCTCTGTATGCACCCGGAAACTCTGGCCTCTGACTCAATCCCGACCAACCATGTGCCATTATCCTGTCTTGCTGTGTCTTGCTCCCGCTTTCTGCGTATATTCGTAGTTTACCACGACGAAAGCGCTCTCATTCAAAAAAACACCTCTGTCATTGTGCGTCGCATTCCTGGCCTCAAACCTGGTGGGATTTTATCTCAGCAAGAAATGGCAGCAAAGAACGAACGCTATGCCGAAAAGAATTCCAACGATAATGGAAATAACCTTGCGACGGCCGATACATCCACCCAGGATCTGCCAAAGACTATCGAGGGCGCCGACGAGGCGGATCGCATCGCCTCATTAATAAGTCAATCAAATAGAGCAATTGAAATGTTCCCTGTTCCACCTTCCCGGGGAAGATATAACAATCGCGGCGGCTTCAGGGGCGGACGGGGTGGTAGAGGCGGACGGGGAGGACGTGGCGGCAGGGGCGGTTATGGCCATGCCGGTGGATACGGCCATGGCGGAAACAATTATCCGGATCGTGCACCAAGGCCAAGTCCGAACTATGTTTGTCATCGTTGCAACTTACCTGGGCATTGGATCGATCAATGTCCCACAAATGGAGACCCCACGTACGATAAGATCAAAGTGAGGGCGCCGACTGGTATTCCTAGGAGTATGCTGAGACATGTCGATGCGCCAGAGTCGGGGACTGGGTTGCAAGATAGCTCTGGGCATTTTGTCACGTTGCAACCGAATGAGGAGGAGTTTGCGAGGCAAACAGTCGGATTGAGACTTTCTCAGGCTGCTGCGGCGGCTGCTAATGAAAAGGTGCACGACGACGGGGTTGGTTTTGCGCAGGGTGGCGACAGGGAGGAGGAGCCAACATCATTTTGAATGGTGCGAAGACAGCCTCCCCGCGGGATGGCGTAAAGGAAGAGGTTGTCAAGGATCAGCCAGATGGAGACAAGGCCACGGCGAATGCCAGCGACAAGAAGGCCCTTGTACCTCACGAGAATCCGAGTATGGAGGCTACGAGACAAGATAAGGATGCGCAGTCTAAAGGTCCAGAGTTAGCCGAAGTACTGCAGCAGCTAGCAAAGATGATGGTACAGATACAAAGCTGCTTAATGTGAACGGAAGATGCGGGCGGTGGACATGGCAATACCGGTCATGTAAACAAAAGCAATAACCAGGGTCATAAGGGGCATAACCAAACTCGGATTGGCATGCCCATGCCCTCTGTACCTATGCCCGGTGCCCCACCTGGCTTTCCTTTGGCACTTCCGCCTTTTCCACCTGGAATCCCTCCCCCACCCCATATAATTATGGCTTTAGCGGCCGCGGCACAGCAGGGAGGAATGCAAGGTGGAATGATTCCACCTCCACCGGGTTTGTGCCACCAAATGTCCCCTTCCCATTCCCGCCTCCCATGATTAACGGTGATGGGGAAAATGGCAGGGCTGACATGCCAATGAATCATCAACAAGGTTTTCAGCAGTTCATGTCGATGATGCAAGCAAATGGCTTGAATCCGCCGATGCCAGGAGACCCCAATCAAGGCAAATCTCCGCGCAAGGATAAAGGGCCGCGAGATGGAGACCAGAAAAGCACGGAGGCAGAGGACGGCTCGGGCATGCGACCTAGTCCAAATGTTTCAAATTCTCAAGGAGAACCTGTGGGGAGGGAAAACGGCGGCCAGCCTGCAGATGTGATACCAGGTCCCGGTTTAGATCATTCAAACAGTGAAAAGATAGATTCTTCCCAGAATTCAAAGTCAGATTCACGCCTCTCTCGTGGTAACGCAGATCTTAGCAAGGAAAATGACCATAGAAAGAGAGATTCTTACGAAAATGACAAATTCGAGGTTCATGACCAAAGAAACACTCAAGACTCTCGACTCTCTAGGCGTCCTATGCGATTCCCGAGTCCTCGCGAACGCTCTCCGTCTTCGAGGCATCGGAGCTCTCCTCGTGAGCGTCGCTATAGCCCTGCGCGACGAAGGGAGCGAAATTTCCCTGGTCAGCCACGGGATGGAATGCACCGTGATTCTGGGCTCGGCCGCAGGGGGAGAGGCTATGACGATCGGCGAGCCAGGGATTTGCGACGAGGTCGCGACGAGCGCCTGAGCCCTCCGCCGTTTGGTGTATATCAGTCTCGAGGGCGATCTCCGCGAGCACGTCCGCCTGCTGGTTCTAGGCGAAGGAGTCCATCCCCGCCGAAGGATCGGCGGGATATAATGAGTCGTGGTCCACGGGGATATCCATCAAGAAGGGACTCGCCGCTGGACCGACGCCGGTTCTCTGACTACCGGGTTCGTGGAGCCAGAAGCCCACGCAGAGGACGTCGCGATCGGAGTCGAAGTCCGTCTGGGTCACCGAGAGAAAAGTATGGGAGAAGAGAATATCGTCGAATGGATTGCTCGCCACCGAGATCACCTCTCAGATCTCCACGGAGATCGCCTCCACGTTCTCCTGGGACGGCCAGATATGACCGCATGCGACGAGAGCGGGCAGAGTCACGGTCTAGATTCCCGCGGCTCTCCGATCGCGTTCTCCACCTTTGAACGGAGATAAGGAAGGTTTGAGCAGAGGTGGTGATGGAAGGGATGAAGGGACTTATCGGGATAGCGGTAATAGTGATATTGGAAAGGCGAATAGCTTGAAAAGGAGGTCCGATGGTGATATGGTGAGCGATGAATCTGGTAGGCGCAGGATTCATGACGAGAGCGTGAATGACAGGACTAACGGATCTGCCGTGGGAATGGATGCAGGCAGGGAATGAGCCCAGGATTTCGTGAGAGATCCAGAAGCCCTAGGGATCGAAGTAACCAGCGCCTACGTACTGACCGCGAGTTTGGAAATAGGGACGACTTCCGACGTGCTAAGAGAGCCAGGAGAAACTCTCCCCCGATAGGCCTAAGGATTCGTACCGGCAAGAACATCGTGACCGTCGCTCAGTTCATGACAGGCTTGGTCAACCAAAGGATAGACGTCGAAGCCGCAGATCAGTTCATGACAGGCTTGGATAGTCAGGAGCGGATAGTCTTGAGGATATGAGATGCCATAGAGAGCTTTTAGCGAAGATTAGCAAGGCAGGGGAATTATTTATTTTGGGTTGAGTTCGGACCATGATGGCTTGTGTTGATTTGGACTTTCGTGTATTCAGTAGAAACAAGATTCAATTCTAGAAGTGGACACAACACTTAGCAGTTCGCTTTGTAGACGTTTTGTCTTTATTTAGTGTTTGTAGTTGCTTGGGAGTTTGTTCCAAGGCAGCATTGACTCCTAACCAGTGGGTTATTTGGGTGAGGTTTGAGACAGGCCGCTGCTTGAACAAGTAAATGAGAGGTTTAAACCAGTAAACGCTGTTGCAATGCATATTACAAACTAGTCTTTCTTCAAAAGAATCAGCTGCACTGTACAAGCACCTTCCTGAAGCTAGCAATTCGGGTACCAACTGAGAGTGCCGTGGCCTTCGTCAGAATTGATACCCACCCGCAATGATGTCTGAATTCATAGCTTGGCTTGCCTCCCGTATCGCATTTGTATACTCCATGCCCTCCGCTACCGGGTGTTGGTAAATCGAGTAGCAGCTTGGAAGGTAAATTCGGTCCGCCGCGACGCGATCTATACGCTCTGGGCTTAAAACGCCCCGTGCCAATACTATGGGTCCCCGAATAGTTTTGAACTTCTGTCGAGAGTCGGCGCCGAGGGAAGCCGTGACACGGAATAAAGTTTTTTCTCCGTAGGACCTGAAGCCATCAAGTGGCCCTCTTTGCGCAAGAGCTGCAGAAAGCGGGCCGTCACCCCGCCGTCGAACCGCGGGACGGGGTCCATTGCAGGAGGCCAGACATCCGGGTGATGGGAAGCAGTGGAGGTACGGATTTCTTCGACGTGACCTTCCTCAAGCCGCTGGCGCCCTCCCACAGGAAGGCCCAAACGTTTAATCCGCTCACCTCGCTCAATGCGCCCGTCTCTGCGAAGCATAGAAGATATGAATCTTTTATTTCAACCTCCGTGAGAAGTAAGCTCGTGCCTATCCCTATATCTACTCTCGGAGGGTGGCACCCGGACGCTTGTAGGTTGCTAACCGACGTCGCGCGGAACGTGGCCGTTAGGGCGATGGAGGCAAATGGTAGGGTCCGTGCGGTACTCACAGGCACGCCGCCGCGGCCGTAATGTTTAACGCAGCCTGTCTGCTGGCGGCCTTGAGCCGGCTTTTTAAGGTAATATCAGAGGTATTACTGGGCACCCTGTAGGATATGCCGAGCAACAGCAGACCATATCTTTCAAATATTAAATCACCCCACATTTTCCCCCCTGAAAAGTTGACGTCAGCAGCGCGGCTCTTCAGTTGCATTAATCTTGAGAGACAACTTCAGGAACGGAAATGCTAACGCCTCTCGCCAAGTCATTAGTGACATACGAATGCAGATTTCTTCGCAGACTTGCGAAGAATTCTGCGAAATAAATTACAGTGCTTGCAGTCAAGCAGAATTTTGACAGCATTTCTGAAATCACCTAGAATAATCAGCCGTTGCTGAAGTCCCATGAGGGCGTGTGCTCTAAAAAATTGGGAGACAGTCTGTCTACTAGAATTGGCAGGAACTTGGGACATATAACCCAACTTCTGGCAGTAGAGACGAGCAAGTAGCGCGTGCAAAGTTGTGTCAAGATGGCCGAAATCTCCGACTCTGCCCCTACTCCCCCACCTTCGAAGCAAAGCAAGAGCTTCCGCTTCAACGATGCTTAGGATCACGTGATTGTCAAGGAGGTTTACGCCGTAAAAGCTCACGTCGCTGCGCATGACCACAAAAAGGAGCTTTTGCTAAGGCTGCAGCAAGGGCCAACGCAAATACGGCATTCAAGGACACTCCCGTAGATTGGAAGCCGGTTCAAGACCGTTACAAGCGGCTACAGGAAGATTACGCGAAGCACGATGATGCAAAACAGCGTTTGTCGGTGGTGGGGGGCGGAGAGATGGGAGAGATGGCCGACCTTCTTATGACAATGTGGGAGGAGACGGATGACTTCGATGCGCGGAAGAATGCGATCAAGGTGGCGGAGCGTAAGAGCGAACAAGACAAGGAACTCATGGGTGCCGCCTTAGAGTAAGCTGCTACAAAGCCCAGAGGTAGCAGCGGTCGGAAAGTGGATCGGAGCTGGTTGTTAGTGGAGAAGGGGAGGAAGGAAGTGGTGCAGGGAACGATGAGTGGGTAGAAGATGCAGGTGGAAGTGGAAGAAGGAAGAAGCGCAGGACGCAGGGACCGCTGTTTAACAGCGAGATGGATCGCTTTGGAATGCACATGAAGGAAGCAGACCTCGCTCTTATTGAGTTGGAGCGGGAAAAGCTTGCGTTTGAACAGAGCAGAAGTGCTGCAGACCGTATCGAACGCGAGCAGGAGCGCGAGGAACGTAGGGAGGAGCGCCAGCTGGAGAGAGAGGAGCGTCGGGAGGAGCGTCTTGCGTATAAAGCATTGGAAGAGAAGAAGTTTCAAGCTATGAGAGATCTGCTAATGAAGCACAAATGAGGCGTTTACGAGTTTTTTGGAGTAACGACGTGCGTCGAAGGATGCCGAAATCACCCTGGCTTCTCCTTGCGCAGCTCTCTCTGTGGGGCTACGGCAGTCTGCTCGCTTCGCGCCACTCGTACCTCGTGGTCGCGGACTTTTCCCTCATTCCTCGGAGCCCCCGCTCGGTTATTTATGGTTGACATACTCTTCAAGAGATGAAGGCTGGACTCGGAAGCACTGAGCAATTTCGTTCGGGTAAATGCAGTTTCTAAAGTTAGGCAGGAGCATAGATCCGGTAAACAGCATTCTCTTGGGCGACCCGAATATCTTCATCTTACGCTTGTAATCAAGGATTGCGAAGTGCATCTTCAGTTCCTTGAATATCCACTCAACCGTTATACTCACCCCTGACATCGCCTTGTTAACGGCCTTTTGGGCGCTGTTCAACGACGCCCCCTGGAAAGGCACCTCCATGTACCAGCGTTGATTGTACCCTGAATCACCGTAGATGCAATACCTAGTACCCTCATAGTCCAGTATAATTGGCAGTGCGTCGTCTAGATCAGAACGTACATAGAGCGTCCAGTCGTGGCGTCTGCCTTCTACAGGTCCATAGAGATGCATAATCATTCCATCAGGGGTATAGAGTGCCTGATACTTGAGTGCGTGCTTGCGCTTGTGCCCATTGTAAACAACCCTTTGTGCAAGAAGACCTTTCGGTTTGGCTATGCCTAAAACAGTACCGTCTATAAACGCTACGCAGTTAGGCGGAACGTTAGATATGCGGTTAACCGCTGCGGCATACCTTGGCAAACGACTCCTTATAAACGCAGGATCAATAGGACCACTCGTAAGGTGCTCTCGTTTCTTAAGCAGGTGCTCTAAAGCTTCCCAGAATATTTCCAACAGCTGGGGACCATGCTTACCAAGCCGCTCCTCTAGATCAGTCTAGCGAGCGGGCGCAGTAAGCTGCCGCGAAATAACACAAGTGGCCAAAAGCGGGTTGCAAGCATAACGGTTTCGCGAAGTATGACTCTGAGAGGAGGGCCAACCCATAACATTTGTAAGCTTCAAATTTTCTCCTTTACGGAATCTAAAGTAGACTAAGCACTCTAGGTCGGTAAAGCCGTTAAAATTGAAAGCAAGTCGGTGTTGGAGATGCGGTTATTGCGGCGTGGATGGCTGTGTCAGTTCTCCCTGCGCTGCAAGTAGTAGGATGCAAGCTGTCCGAGCTCATTAGATGACGTAAAGGCCGATTCATGACCACCATTTAGTTTTGCTATAACGTACTGTAGTAAAAGTCGCGACGTCGAGGCCTTGGATTTGACTGCTGCAACGCGATGATCCTTCTGACAGTGGTCGGCCATCGCGGTGGGGCGTAACTGCGTAGCACAAGCTCATGCTTAGCCCTAGGAGGTGCTACTCACTTGCGCGAGAAATTCGGCATTGAGTAAGTGCATCAGTGACAGAATTCCGTCGTCCGTGCTCTACTTCTTCAGAAGTCCAGCAATGTAGAATTCTGCCCATATGGGGCAGAATTCTTCCGAGAAGTACGCTCTATATTGATTTCTGAATACCTTGAGCACGCTTCTGCGCTTTACTTGTCATCACAGCGGACTGTAAATAGTCAATTACAGTGAAACCCATCGCCGCCGTCGTGGCATCCCCGGGTCCGTTGCCGCGTAATAGTACTGTAGCGCCTGCCCCACTGCCTCCCCCTCTACCAGGAGGGTACAGAGATTTTCAGTTCTGCGACTAAAGTCTAGCACTACACCCCGTTCGTTCAGCTCGGCACCCGTCCTTTCCCTTCCCTACATTCCACCCTGCCGCTCCCGTCTCTCTCTTAAACCACTTACACGAAACCGCACCCACGTGTTGATTGTACAACACGGGTCTCGTGTGTGTGTTGTAGTGTAACACACGTCAATCCGGATTCGTGTTGTACTCAGCGCGCAAATCCACCTTTCGACCTCACCGCATCCTCAAGAACCGCTGCATCCTGATCTACAGATCTACTTGGAAACGAAGAATACCCGTAATTATCAAGATGCATACGATGACCCAATCCCAGTTCAATTCGAGTACTGAAAAGCTTCACAAGATGATAATTACCTATTCCTTTGGTTAAGGACCACAGCTGACTTTGCTTAACGCTGCAAAGCAACCTTTGACATTTTTGACCCTACTGAGTTAGAATCAGAAGAGCCGTTTGAGGTCGACGACTCGGATACAGTCTCTGAGTTTTTGGAACAGTTGCCACCTCCTATTAGCGATTTATTTTTCGGAGTGCTTCAAGATGCCTATGTTCCCGATCAGTGCCCTATACCAGTTAGGAGATATATTTTCCGTCTCATCTGTACCTGGTGACTACACTACATCAGCTGGATTTTACGCCACCGAAATGCGCGATAAGCGTCTCTGTTCTCACATTTTGACGTGGCTATTATGTATCTGCTGTAGGATGAAATCCCTTAGGTTCGTCAGTAGCATCAAAAGTGTGGTATAGCGATACAAACTTATGGGGGCGGAATAACCGAAAGGGAATAAAAGATAACAGGAAGCACAGGGGTGTAAATGGTTCAATGGGCGGACGGGTAACCTACTGGGTGTAAAAGGGAACCAGAGAGGTGTCGGTGGCTTTTAGACCGTAGTATTGGGGGCAAAGGCGTGCTTGCCTTTACTGGTTGAAAGTAGTTTTGCTATTCTAATAGGTAAACAACTACTATCCTATCCTACTTACTGTACAACGGCCCAACTACCTAACAAGGGATCTGAGCCAAACATCACGGAGAAAAACGGGCGGGGTGAGGTACGACCGCCTCTGAGCCACACGGTTATCTTCATCCCTCGGGGGATTACGTAGAACCCATGATGTCTCCATTTCCATGAGGTACGCATTGTAATACGGAAACGTTACAGTGATCTCGGACTGTACATCGCCCTCACCCTTTCCCAAAATTATTTATCATGGTACAGCAATGCATCCTGCCCAAGCGGCTCCTCCATTACAGTTACCCAACAGGCTTACATTAAACCATCAGGACGTCGGGGCCATGTCATGACGAGTTCATCCACCTCCGGGCTCATACTTTACCACAGAAACCCCTCCTAAGATGGCGACACGGCCTCGTGACGCCGAAGAAGTTTGCGACGACCATCTCATTGGATCTTCTTCTTTTCGTCGGGTTCTCAAAACAACACAGGGAGTTGTGGTAGACGGGAGTCCCCGTGGGTATCCATGCACGAGGGGCCAAACCACGCAGAGTTTCACAACGTGCGATTCCATAAATTCCGGATTTTCAGAAGCCCAAGTGGTGGCGGGCAACCCATCCGGAACGCAGAGCCCTTCAAAAGGACCAAGATTTCTTCCTATTTCGGCGCCCCTTCCATTTGGTTACTCTCCGCAACCGCCTTCGGCGCCCAAGTCTTCGGTTATCATCTCGTGTGACTCCACAAAAGTCGTCATGCAACCAGCAGGTTCTTCTTTCGGCCGAAACAACAGCTGTGATGTCTTCCAACCGGTCCGTTCTTCCCGTCATCCACTGTCCGACCCTGAACAACCGATTGGAGCAGAAGACCTTCAAGTCACTGTGGACCCTGGACCCTCTCACCGATCGGACTTCTCGCATTCATTTTACATGGGTCTGGCTTCCGAGCGGTTCGACACCAAGCGGTTTCAGTATATCCGGGCGGCGACAGACTGTGGACCATTCGCAAGACTCATGTGCCTCCTCGTGACCGCATCCCGGCTGGATTGTAAACTGATCTGGAGTTCGCCCGTGTTCCTGCCGAATTGGAGTACGTGACCAAGTTGGATGCCCTGATCAAGAACCTTCCTGCGGACTGCGAGTCGATGGTCGTGAAATCCAACTTGGTGGTCTTCTCCGAGCCTTGGCTGAACGCATGGTGGTTGACGGAGCGATGTATTACCGACATGGATTCAGACACCCGATACTGGCACAACCAACCACAGCTCTTGGCTTACCACAACGTCGGGTACTTCCGTCTTCGTCGTGGGCGCCGCAATCATTTCTACGTCCCGCATCCCGAATGGTGGCATGAGCTCGAAGTTTCGCGTTACCTTCCGGTTCTGACCTCTCCTGTGTTGGCCTATTATGGAGGCCATGTATCCACGGCACCCCGTGGGCGACCCTCATCTGGAAGATTGCCCGATCCGAAATGTCGGTGTCATCCATGGCGGCGTTCATGCACGCGGCCCAGTGTGGCATGTGGGAAACCCCAAGTGCCACGGGGTGGGGTACGGTCCCAACAGCGACCTTCCGATAGGGCTTCTGTGGCGCTTGCCGTCGACCTTGAGGAGTGCGGCCCAGTCTGTGGGTTTGGTCAACATCGCACGCGCGAAGCGATTACCAAGCAGAGGACATCGAACGTCGGTTGGTTTTGTCGGAGAAGTATGGATGGGCCGTCCGGGAGGACTGGGTGACTTTCAACCCTAGTCGGGAAACCATTTGGACTTGCAGGGACGAAGAAATCCGTCTGGATCATCGGGGAGAGTTGGTGGCCGTTAAGGATTCCCCGTCGGATTACCGCCATTATGAGCTAGATCCTCCAACTGGAAAGCGAACCGCAACTCGAGATGGGCTCGGATCAGGACAGTACAAGCAGGTATGGGATCTCGACCGACAAGAGCCATAGGAGTTAGATTTTCCCATGGAGGATACGTAAGAAGCCCAGACGAAGGCTGGCTCATCTCGACGCGAAACTACCCCTTGGGATCCTGCAGGTCGCTCTCGTCCTGATTACCGAACGGAGTCCTCCTACGAAGCCGAGCTGGCGAGCCTGCGCGAATTCCTATCCACAATCGGGGTATCCGACGCGCCAATCACTGTGGATGACTCATTTCGTGTTTTCCGTCCTTGGGCGCGGGCGTACTATCATGTGGATTGGTACCACAAGGAGACAAAGAATATTAGGGAGACGCACCAAGCCATGGTACAGAAGATGCGGAACCGTTTGGATACCGAGTACCAAAAGAACCAAACTTAATTGGAGAAGATCGAATCCGCGATGGGGAAGGACCCCGTTATCTTGAAGGAGGCCTTCCAGCGGCTTCTGCATCCAGACGGTAGCGGCAGAGAAACCGATGGGTACAGACCGTCACTCCCCAATGTGGGAAAGGGTTCTCCCCCGCCGGTCAAACTTGCGCGTCACCAATAGGTTAGCTTTTAGTGCTTCTTACCCTGAGATTTCGTCTCAAATAAACCTAACTGGGTCTTGATTCTCCTGTTGGGCTCCAACATCTAACCATGGGACTTCTATCCAAATCTTCTTTTCCATCAGGATTAACTGCGTGTCCACTTCGGTCTTCTAACTTGATCTGGATCTCGAGCTTGAGCTTCGACAGCATCCATCCGGGAGTGACACCTATGGGTGGCTCCAGACTGACAAAGGAATCTCCTGCAACTTTGGCGGCGTGGGTAGTGTTCCCGACGGAAAAGGTAAAACCGTAAAGGTAAGGACAGTAAACTTATAAAAGGACACATTGAAACGACAAACCACAGTGGGTGATGCTTTCATCTATTCCAAAAAGGGGCGGAGGCTTTCCAAGGGGGAGTTCGGTATCTTGCAAGGGAACGGCTACCTTCCGGCTCGGCATTGCCTTGAGGATATATTCATAGCTGTGAACCTTGACTGGCGACTTTCCATCCTGACGGATTCTTATTTTCCTACCGGAAGATTAACGTGGACAGCATATTGTACTCTTCTCCGAACTCCGGCACGATATCCACAAAACCATAGTGAAGAGCATCCTCCAATAAACCAAAAGGAATTTCCAGGTACTTCGAAAAATACAGTACTCCCCGTCCTCCTGAAGGTGAGGCAATTCCCAAAGGTTTAGTGACGATACCGATGGGGAGGCTCCTGACCTTGGGAGCGCCAATACCGGATGATAAAGTGACCTGGTATATTGGCTTCGCTCTCCCATGTGTCGTCGGAGGGCTTATATCCATACCAGCGAACATTGTATTGGTATCATGCTCCATGATGGAGATGTTTAACCAAACGGCCGACGGCATATTCATATGACTCAGGGGCGGTGGAGTCTATCGTCTGTGTGTCAGAGTCCATATGAGGCGACGTTTTCTGATGAGTCTCGGCGTGTGAGTGAGGCCTGAAGGATACTCGATCCTTGCTAACCTTATGGATGATGCCACGTTCGTTGATCTCTACCGTATGAGACTGGACCCCGACAACCTTGAACGGACCCATTGTTTTAAACAGTAACTTCCTGTTAGGGTTTTCCTCCTCTTCCATTTGTTGGTCTCTATCCCATCGATAGCGTTGTAGAAACCGAGGGTGGTCGACGTACACTGCACTAGAAACCTTTACGTGGAGAGGCTTCCGGATGGTACTGTCAAAGTGGGCCTTGTAACGGCGTTGGGTCGAGTCCATCTTGGTTTAAGCTGTCCTGAGGTCCTCGGCCAGTTTCTTTAGAGCAATCTTTTTAAACTGGGTCGGCGACGTGCCATCATTTCTTTACTTGGATACATCAACCGAAGGGACGGACGCCACATGTATCGAGGGAGGAAGTCTTGTTAAAAACAAATTGAATGGGGTAGTCACAGTGGGTCGGTGGACCTGCGTATTATAGGCATAGTTTAGCGGCTCCACGCAACGGTCCCAGTCCCGTTGGTTATCAGCGACATAGTGGCGTAACTTTTGAAGTATGCTATTATTATAGCGCTCCACTTGCCCATTTGATTGAGGATGGTACGCGGTAGTAAACCAGACGGTGGACCCGAGCAATTGGCATATAATAGCCCGAAGTTCGGGAGCAAATTCTTTACAGACGCAAAGATTTTGCTCCCGAACTGCGGGCTATTATTCTTTGGGATATAAAGAGGGACGCCATAAGGATAGAGCCATGGTTTTAGAAAGGCTTGAGTTACTGTAGCCAACTCGATATTCGGAGGGGGAACTGCGCGGCAGATCTTAGAGAAACGATCGGTGATGACTAAAACATGCTTATTTCCGTTGTTAGTCTTGGGCAGAGGACACAAGAGATCCATCGCAAGGAATTCGAGAGGTCCAGCTGCGAGGAATAGCTTCAGATAGTTTTGATGCTTTCTAACGATTCCTTTCGCCTTAACACAGCTGTCGCAATCCGCCACTATCGTAAAGACGTCATTAGCCATATGGGGCCAATAGAATTTCCTTCGCAAGGTTTAGTACATTCGAGATCCCCCAGGGTGCCCTGCAAATACGGAATATTGTGCCATGGCCAGGATACGGGGCCGTAGGGATTCCTGTTTAGCAATTTGGATAGTTGAATTCAATTTGGAGAGGCGTACCAGAAGGCCATTCGAATTGATATGAAAGGAAGAGTTTGGTTCATCTACCATCTTCGCGAGGTCTTAGCAATACCTATCGGTCGCTTGCTCCTTCAGAAATTCTCCTAAGGACACCGGCCGTTCATTATCAGTGGTGAAACCACGAGTCCGGGCGTCAGGGGTAGTAGTATGAACAGGACTGTATAGCTCGCATCTAAAGGCGAAACAGGGGATCTCATCATCCAATTCGATCGTATCGCAGCCTTCAGTTTCCAAACGGGACAGGAAATCCGCTATGTTATGTCTCCTGCCTGGGTTGTACCGAACTTCGTAGTCCAAGTCCGATAGGCGGAAGCTTAAACGAGCTAAACGGCCGGTACTCTCCTTCAGGTTTAGCAACCATAGTAGTGCTTGGTGATATGTTCGGATAACAAATTGTATTCCTTCAAGGTAGGCCCGCAAGGTCAACAGGCTCCAGACGACGGATAGGAATTCCTGCTCGGTAGTTGAGTAATTCAACTCGGGTTTAGTCAGTGCACGACTCCAATATACGATAGGCTTGAGCTGTCCATCGCCCTGTACCTGTAGGAGACTGCAACCAACTTGGGTCTCCGGGGCATCCGTGTCCGAATAGTACGTTAGATCTTGACGAGATAAGGCCAAGCTCAGAGGATGTAACAAAGCCAACCGGAGATCGTTAAAAGCTTGGTACTCCTCGTCTGTTAAATGCTCGAATCCAAAAGGTTGACATTTTCCCAACTTGCAGTTTAATGGAGTCGCGATCTTTGCATATTGCGGAACGGAACTTCGGTAGACATTAAAAATTCCCAAAAAGGATCTCAACTCGGACTGATCCGTTGAGGTTATAGCATGACGGAGGGCTTCAACGTTCTTCTTAGCCACTTCGGGATTACCCAGTCGGATCACGTGCCTTAAATAATCCACAGGGGACTCAAATAAGCTGCACTTCTTTAACAGTAAGGAAATACCTGCTGCTTGGAGCAGCTGTAGTACCGTTCGGAGATGACCAAAATGTTCCCGGCCGTTCTTGAAATAAAAAATAACGTCATCCAAATAAAACGAGGCGTACTTCCATTTGCATCTCGCGAGGATAATATCGAGAGTCCTTTGGAACGTCGCGGGAGCGTTTCTCAAACCAAACGGCATTCTCACAAACTTTTACAGTTCTGGATGGCAGATGAATGTCGTCTTATCCTGGTCCGAAGGGTTTACTGGGACTTGTTAATATCCGCAATTCGCGTCCAGGGTGTAAAGGACTTCTACATTTACAAGGGAATCGATGCCCTCATGCATTCTAAGAATGGAGTAGGAGTCTATAATGGTTAAGGCATTCAGCCTTCTGTAGTCCACGGAGAATCGAAGAGTTCCATCTAGTTTCGGAATCAAAACCACGGGGCTAGCCCATTCGGAGTCGGGCGGTTCGACGACAACTTCCTTTAAAATTCTTTCCACTTCGGCTTTTTCAACCTCACGGGCTTTCATTCCTGCACGGTATGATAAACCTATTACCCGATGCCCAAACGGCTGTTGATATACCGGTTGGGCATCGGGTAATAGGTTTATCCGACGGGCTGTGGCCTTGATTTGACCCGGATGGCCAGACCACATTTCTTTGAATTCATTCGACAGGTTAATGACCTGCTGCTTTGTCTGCGGATCTTCTGCCCTAATATGGATTGTGTCCTTCCAATCGGGTTCTTCTTCTTTATCCGACGGCATTTTTTTCCGTTTGAATGGCGGAGATGGCTTTCGGGGCAGGCAACGAATGACCCAACGATTGGTTCTTCCTGAGCATCACCACTCGGTTGTTGAAATTAGAAACACCATAACCGGAAAAGCCTGGTTGGGCATCAGGTCTTTAACTAAATTTGGAATTAAGATGAGCTCCTTTACGGCCGTCCGTGAAGAGTTCTGAAGCAACAATAAGCTGGCTGCATCCGTCTGGAATTGTACCATCATCTTTGACCACCCTGGAATGGATATTGGCCTTGCGACTTTGACCTTGGTAGATGTCGTCGGTTCCTGTTGGCAAACCTTCTTAGCTCCAAACTGAGCCGAAAGGATAGCAACCGAAGGGGAATCATGGAGCAATACCTTACGTCTCGATGGGATAATAGCCTTGACGAAACGGTCTATGAAGATCGTCCCCAGAACGCACCTGGTTGCTAAGTTCTCCACCACCAGGAAACGTACTTTTTCCAATAGGTTTCCTAGTCGGAGATGAAGAGGGCCACTGCTAACAGTTTGATCGGGTTTTTAGACGCGTTAAGTAGCCGAGAGCGAACCTTATAAGGAGATGCAAACTTTTCCAATTGGTAGGTAAATGTTTAACATGAATGATATTTGGTCCCGCTCCGGTATCTGACACGCCCTTGACCGAGAAAAACTGTCCAGATGTCAGCCCAAAGGATAGAGCAACCTTGTAATGGCTCTTTTTCATGAATCCGACGTTGTTTTCTTCATCCTCCGGGGTTAAATCCAAAGGTGGTTCTTGAACCGATGGGTAAGGGGTTCGCATGATACCTGAGGAAGTAGGTGACTTCTCTACTCCTCCTGGTCTTTTCCCTTCTGTATCACGTGAACCCTTTGGACTTCACTCTCCTTTTTCCCTACAGGGTCGAGCGGCTAGCTTCCGGAACGTGTCATAGCTCTTTTATTTCCTGCAGGTTGTCGGTCTTTTCCAGCAGCAAACCTTGATAGATTTGTTCGACGTTCCTCTAGGATACGTTTCCTAATGGCCGGGTCGACCATCTGGCAATCTCCGGAAAAATGCTCCGGGCTTGCACAAATCCAACAAAGGTGGGTGGACATGACCGGTAACGATGCTGTCGAGGTTGGTGGGGACAGAACAAGGGCTCCCTCATCATCCGGTTGGACGTAAAGGACTCCTTCGGTTTCTGGCTGCTTACTGGGTAAGAGTGGTATCTGAAGAATTAGTATCATTATCCCCAATCAAATGGGCTCGACTAGCGGCAAACCCTTCGGTCCTCTTTCCCATAGGATACTCCAGGGCCTTAGAAGGCTTGCTTTTGTTCCGGTCATCAGCCCCCTTGGCGTTGGCATATTGCTGTATATCCGAAAGGTCGAATGATTCTTCATAGAAAGGTGGTTCCGTGTGGAGGCTTGGATACTCCGGTGAAGGCCATCGAAAAATATAGACTTCAACCTCCTCTCGGAAAACACTGAACCACATCGGCGAGCCTTCGCTCGGATTAGTTCCGCAAAGGTATCTTCTGTCACGGATGAAGTTTGCTTCATTCCTGTTAGTACAGTATAGGCTTGGGCAACAACCTCATCGGTGGCATAGACTTTCAATAAATAATTGGCGGCCTCGGGGTATCTTCCGATTTGTTCATTCCCTTCGTCTTCATCCACGACCATACTCCTTTTGGTTTGCAACCTTGACTGGAGATTTTCCTTAGCGGTACCATCCATGAAATACTGGAACAGCCATAGGGGTAGTCCTTCTGAAACTCCATTATGGTCCAAGACATTCCGAAACTCAATTAGGAAACCCAAATCTGTTATGGGATCTGGACCCATGAACTTCTCTTCTCCCATTTGGACTGTTAGCCTCCTAGAAATGGACGATATATTTTTAGCCTTGCTCTCGACGTACCCTACCGAACGGTCGTCTAGCCTGTAGGAACAATAATCCACTACCCGGGTGAACAACTCATTCAGTGATTTAATCCGATAAATGTGCTTCCTTTCACGGTTGCGACGGCGGTAGAGCCAATCCCTTTCGGAACTCGATCCTTCCGATGTAAGGCCGAAGGTGTGTTCAGTCACTATAATAGCATTCGCATGATGGACCCGACCAACGCGTACTTGCATTTCAAAATTGGCAGGGGCGAAGATGTGGAAGAGTTCCTCTATACTTATGTCAATGTCTTGATGAGAGGTTAGAGCGACGCAGAGAAGGCCGCAAGCGTATTTGCCTATTTTTCAGGTGACCTGAGGGCGAAAATCAAGGCAAATTTTATAACCGAATGGTCCTCAAATGAAAATGGCCGTGACTTTAACGAAGGTTGTGCGTGCCTTGTTAAGGAATACGCAAGGACGGTAGAGCCGGATGAGATGATTCGTAGGGCCATCGAAGCTCGTTTATATTTCCAGGATTTGTTGGGTTCATTGGTTAGGGTGTGCAGTCGATACGAGAAATGAGGGTTCAACGAGGAAGCAAAGTATGGGATGCTCCGCAAAGCAACGACAGTCGACAAACGCCTGACGTACTTTCTTCTTACTAAATTAAATCGCGCGTTCAGCGATCTTAAGGATAAGATCGTGGAATACGTCAAGAACTCCGAGACTTTATAGTCGCTGGGTTCCCAGGAAGGGGAATGCTATACGAAGAAA
This sequence comes from Kappaphycus alvarezii, assembly GCA_002205965.3. Taxonomy (NCBI): domain Eukaryota; phylum Rhodophyta; class Florideophyceae; order Gigartinales; family Solieriaceae; genus Kappaphycus; species Kappaphycus alvarezii. The sequence goes on from NADL03000071.1 coordinate 150,300, forward strand.
GGTACCTTTGACCCCGAGCAGAATTACTACAAGCCTGCTACAAGTACAGCGGCATTGGAGTCTGTTTAGAGCGATGTCTGGAAGCTCTCGGAAAAAATTGAGAACCACTTCGACAACCGCTTGGACTTGATGAATTTGCAACTCGAGAACCTCACCCTAACTATTCACCCTAACAATTAGGAAGAATCAGACTGCGAACCCGAAGGCGGGAAAAGTATGCTCCTATTGCCACAAAGCCGTGCCATTTCGTTAACCAGTGCTCTGAGAATACACAACGGAACACACGTTGCGGAAAATGCGGTCGTTAGGGGCATCATGAGACTAATTATTGGTCGAAGAATGGGCGTCAAGGTAGGATACCGGAACCGAGGGTAGAATCCCGACCCGAGCTGAAGCTTTTAAAAAACGGACAAGAGAAGGGCCCAGTTAACGCAAAGACGGTTTCAGTTGCTCAGAAATCCGAAAAAATTAGCGTTACCAAACGAGACGCTGATGGGAATGTGTTATCGGAAAAAACAATGCTACAGCAAAACTCGCAAGGATACATCCCAGAGCCCTCATTGCCTCGAACTAAACAAATGGACATATTAACCTTACAGGTGCGTCCGGCTGCGAAGGCAAAGGAAACCGGGAAATGCGGAAGCCGCGGCTAAAGACTAGATATGTGTTCGGATACGTCGAAAAATACGACCTAATATCCGGGCTTGCTACGGCTCCATCGGGTATGAAATTCGGATAGTTACTGAGAGGGGATGCCGAGAATGCGAGGTAAGAGTTGATAAAGATTTTGAGGCCCGGGAAGACTAAAATGGGGAAGAGGGCTGCGATTACTTCGGCTAACGCCACTGCCATACGTCTTAAATTAGTCCCTGTAAAGATACTAGGAAGAGATTCACAGGCCTCATTTTACTCCGGAGCAGTCCTAAATCTTAGTTTAGGAGATTTAGTAGAGTGACTGGGCTTCGAAATACTTCCGACAATTAGGAGGATAACTGTCGCGGATAGAGCTGTGTCGCACTGCCTCGGAATTATCGAAAAAGTTTCAGGTTTCTTTGCGGGAATGAAAGTGAGTTTGGACTTCCTTGTGATGAAAGATCTTTATTTTAACACAATTATAGGGTGCTCAACAATGGAGCAACTGGATGCTTGTATCGACATGGGTTATCAAGTATTCTCAGTCAAAATTGACGGAAAACAAGTGACGTTGTCATTTAATTACGACAAGGGAACGTGTTTGTGGAAATAGAATGGAACAAATAGCAAATATTTAAGGTCTAGTTATGATAGCGATGGCTCTGAAGTCACGGTAGAGAAAGAACTATCAGAATCGGACGAAGATAAAATTCTGAACTTCGACTGCGGCGATCTAGGTTCCCGCTACCGTATAGTCGGCACTATAGCGGCGATCTAGATTCCCGCTACCGTATAGTCGGCACTATAGCGGCGATCTAGATTCCCGCTACCGTATAGTCGGTAGAAGACGCGGTCCCGATAAATATACGAATACGTAGCCTTATCCGACGATATAAGACGATCCATCAAAAGACCCGGCAAAATAGCAGGAGAAGGCCATAGATGTTTCCCCCTATCGCACAATGACTGCGTAAGTACTGAAGATTCAGAACAAAACGCCGTGGCGACGGTTGAGCATATTCTACCGCAGCCAACGAAAAATAAAAGGTATAACTAGTTAATAAGACCATAGAGGTGATGAAAGATCAGAAAAATCGGAGGCCATTCATGACAAACTTATCCAACTTTCTTTCCTTGAAGCAGAGAAAATTGCTGCAATACTTCCCTTAAACTAAGTGGTCGCCTGGAACGCTTGAGACTTACGACTGGCCCAAGTTCCTGTCATGAATTCATTCGAACCAACTAATAACGACGCGGTTTATCATAGAAAAAAAACTCAAACACTAAAATGGCAAGAAAAAATACAAGAAAACGTCATCACTACGTCACAAAATGGAATATTAAGCCGAATTCGTCAGCCTGATCTTTTCCAGTTGTGATTGTTCCCAAAAAGGATGGGAAGTCGAGGTTTTGTGTCGAATATCGCCTACTGAACCAAGGAATGATCCCAGATCGATTCCTTCTCACAAACCTGAAAGAGCTTCTAGAAGAATTGAAAGGAGGACGGTACTTTACGTCTACAGATTTGTACAAAAGATATTGGAATATACCCGTCTCTGAAGAGTGTAAAGACATGAAGACAACTAACTGCAAACTAAGGAAGTTCAGATTCGAATTAATGCACTTTGGTCTTATGAACGTAGCGGCAATAGTTTGAAAAATCATGAATGACGTATTGAAAGGGAAATCATTTGTAAGAGCGTATATAGATGACGTTCTGATATTTTCGGAAACATTGGAATCCCACATGGACCACATTACGGTAGTAATGGAAGGGATTTCACGGTATAATTTGAGAATCAAACTGAGCAAGTGCTTCTTCGCACAACTTTCCCTCAAAAGTTTTGGTCATATGATGGACGGCAGCGGTATTAGAGTTATCCGTAAAAGACCTCTAGGATCAAAAAAGCTCCCAGACCACGTCAAAAACTGAGTTCCGTAGCTTTTTTGGCCTGGCATTGCACTACAGACGGTTTATTCATGGTTTTTCTAAGACATCTGCCATCTTTACACATTAAATTAAAAGCTCTGAAAGTTTAATTGGGGACTAGAAAAGGAAAACGTTGTTTTTGACCTAGACTAGAAGCTTTCCAAGCTCCCAATACTCTTAAAACCGTGCTTCCGGAAGCTTTTGGTGTTCAAAGATGTGCAAATGCATACGTGACTGAAATCAGTACAGTGATTGCTCCGGAAACTACTTTCTTGAGAGGATCTGCGCCTCAATCTGCTTCCTGGAAACTTGTTCATTACATCTACATTTTCAAGGTCGGAAGATATGGAGCGCTCACCTTGTTCTAGTGCACCGCAGTGTCTATTACCTCCACTGATGAGCTTGCGGGAATTCGCCGCATCGCCAACGGCGTTTTCTCGCCGTTGGCGAAAATTACTTCTACAACGTCTGCCAAGTTACTAAAAGATATTATTTGACGATATTTGTGTCAAGCGAGAAACTGGAGGTATTCTCTTTGCGCGCAGAATTTTTTTCTCGTTACGTTTCGCTCCACACTTTCTTTTTTCTTTAACGCAAAGAAATTCCCATTTCTTTATGCCCTCTATTACAGTGATTTCTTAGTATTCTCATGTTATTTGATTTTTCCTACCCTGAACATCGTTCTCCATAATCAAGGGTTTTACAAGTAATTTTTGTAGTATTGTGATATCCCGCAGGTTGGGGAGCCGGGAGTAACATGGTGGCGCCGCCCTGAGGGGATTCTGTAAGCTGAGGGGTTCGGGTGTAATGATCCAGCAGGGATGAGGACGTGCATTGCTGGACGTCCAGGTGGGCATGCCATGTATAGGTTTTGGAGTCCAGCCGGAGATTACTGTAAGGATCGGGCGTACAGTAAGGACCTTCATGGAGATGTCACAATAAACCCTTGGGTACGCACCGTCGTCGGTTGGCGAAGGGGAGCTCGCGGCTCACCTTGATCCCCGCCTCTGGATTTGTGATCTATCCCCCAAATGGTTGGTTGAGAGCCCTTCTGGAGCGGTAGAGCCTTTACAGTGGAGCTAGCTAGCGGTACATCCTTTAGGTTATATAATGCGGTCAACCCTCAGTGGGAAGGTAAAAAGGCAAGCAACCTAAGGCCCCAAAATTGTTCGCGTCTCCAAGCCATCGGCACCAACCTGGATGACTTTACCCCAGCTGGTTAACCGCCCGCCCATTGAACACCTTGAATCCCTTGCTTCCTTGGCCACTTTTATCCCTTTGGTTTAATCGTTCCCTTTAGGTTCGTGTTTGCTCTACCATACTAAAATCTGCTACTGACGAACCATCCCCTAGGGTTTTTATCCTACAAATTGGTCTCCCGACCTAGAAGACTCTTTTTGTGTTATTTTGTGCGTCGGTTGAGCCGGTTCTACCAGAAGGAATCAAGTATCCAAGAGGTTTTCAAGAAATCAACCTGTATCAAGGATCTCCACCATTTTCCTCATGTCGGAAAGAAGTTTCAGATCAACCCGTGGATCCGGTGCCCCGTGGTACCGCCACACTCCGAACCAGAGAAGGTAGTTAGAAGGACCCCAAGCGGCTCGCCTCCAGCTCCGACCGGTTCAAGTGCACCGTCTCAGACCCCCGGAGCACCCCCACCAGCCGTACCCCAAGTGGCCTGTCCCCCTGTCGGACAATCGCCAGCATTGGTTAAACACCGAATTGACTCCACGCCTCACACAATGGCTACAAGCCGAATTGGAGTGGCGCATCCCTTTATCGGTGAACCCTTTGGTGGGAAAGTTCCTGGAGGAGACGTTACCTGCGACCATCCCCGAGATGGTTCAAGGTGCCGTGTCGAGCCTGTTGGAATGGAAGCGGTCCCGGAGTCTAATCCAATTGAGGAAATCACTCGCCCTTTGGTATCTCAGATGGTTACAACAACCCTTCTAAGGGAACGTCTGGATGCCCTCAACATTCCCAAGTCACCCAAGGTGGAAGATCTACAGTCGCCCCGTGCAGATGTTCCCGAACCCCAAGGGATAATTCTGCCAGAAAAAGCCAGTAGGAAACACTCCGGAGAGGTTCGAGGAGAACCAGAAGGAGACGGGGACTCGTCAGACTCGTCATCAGGAGATGACAGCCACAGCGGTGGTCGTCGACGAGGAAGTGTGAACCGTAAGGACAGGAAGTCCAGGCGGAAAAAGGATAAGAAAAACCGAAAGGATAGACGTCGGTCTTCTTCATCCTCAGAGGAAAGCTCGAACGAATCGGAAGGGTCGAGTTCCGAAGAGGATAGGCGTCGTCGCCGTCGCAACCGTGCAAGGAAGCACATCGATCGGGTTGTGCCTTTGAATGACCTGTTTACCCGTGTGGTAGACTACCGTTCCTACAGGTTGGAAAAACGTTCAAAGGTCTACTCCGAGAGCAAGGCAAAGAAGATATCGTCGATAGCCAAAATGTTAGCTGTCCAGATGCCAGAGGACCGGTTCACAGGGCGTGATCCCATAATGGTGTTGGGGTTCCTGACGAATTTAGAACGCCTGTGACCACAATGGCCTCTCGGAAGGTTTAGCCCTGTGGTTATTTCATTATTTCATGGACAGTACCGCAACGGAGAATCTCCAGTCAAGGTTGCAAACCAGACGGAGCATGATCATGGGAGAAGAAGACGCGGATGACCAAGTCAGTACGTACCCCGAAGCGGTTAACTACCTGATCAAGATGTATGCAACAGATGAGGTTATCGCCCGCGCATATACAGAGGTAACGGGGATGAAACAAGCCCCAACCATGACGGAAGAAACCTTTGCGGAGATGATACGAGCTAAGGCTCGCCGTTGCGGTTCTGTATTTTCCGAGAGAAGGCTGAAGTCCATTTTTGTTGATGGTTTGCACCGGAGCATCCAAGCCTCCACAAGGAACCATCTCTCGATGAACAAGCACCTAACCTTCTCGGATATAAAGCAGTACGCGATGGCCAAGGGGGATGACGAAAGGAACAAGGCCAAGCCTGCAAGGGAGATTGAGTATCCGATGGGAAAGAAAGCCAAACCATTTCCAAAGGTGCACTTGGTTAAAGAGGAAGACACCACCTCGTCGGATACAACGTTTACCAAACGCGGGTGAAGGCTCCGAAGGGATCTTACATGTCCACGCGGCAGCGGACAGTGCCCTTTTAGTTTCACCGCCATCTTCTGCGGCTTCTTCGTCGGTGATGTCCGTCGCAAACCGCCTTTGTTGGATATGTGCGAGCCCCGACCACTTCGCAGGGGATTGCCAGATGGTGGACCCATCCATTAGGAATCGCATCCTAGAGGAACGTCGGGCCAACCTCTCCAAGGTTGCAGCGAACCACCGTCACCCCTCTGGAGAAAGGCAGACTATGCCACGTTCGGGTGGCCGGCCGTTGAACCCTGCGGGAAATAACCAGGAAGCCCCGAAGGTTCACATCCTCCAGAAGGAAAACGAAAAGGAGGAGTAGAAAAGTCGCCTACTTCCTCCGGTTTTGAGCGCACCCCTTACCCATCGGTTCAAAAACCAGAAGTTGACATAGCCCAGGAGGGGGGGAGGATACTGATGAAAACACAGTATTCTTCTTAAAGAAGAGCCATTACAAGGTCTCTCTTTCCTATGGGGTTACGTCATCACAACTGTTCTCGGTTAAGGGCGTGCTAGATACCGGAGCGGGACCGAATATCATTCATGTTAAACATTTGCCGACCAACTGGAAAAAGATTGCATCGCCATATGAGGACCGCTCCCGGTTGCTAGACGCGTCCAATAACCCGATTCGACCGATTGGAGTAATCCCCCTCCATGTTAGAATGGGTACCCTGTTGGCGAAGGTGCAGTTCCTCGTGGTTAACAACCTGGCAACGAGTTGCATCCTAGGGACGAGTTTCATCGACATGTTTGTGAAGGCGATCATACCTGCAAGGAGAAAGGTCGTCCTGTATGATTCTTCGTCTGTATCTATCCTATCGGCAAGCTTTGGAAGCAATTCGATCAACCTAACGGAAGCGACAACATCCACCAAGGTTCGCGTCGCCAAGCCAGCGGTTGTCCCTGCTTTCTCGGAGATGGTTGTACTTGTCCAGTCGGACGCAGCGGGACTACGCCTGATCCAGAACACTCCCCGAACGGCGATGCAGAATTTAACCTTAATGGAGAACGGTGTCAGGGATGTTCACCCGCTGGTGCCCTTCCCTGTGGTGGTCTCGAACTTCAGCCACAAGCCGGTCAAGGTTAAAAAGAACCAAGTATTGGATCGCGCCTTACCGGCTCCGTAAGCCATCTTCGCTATCCAGCTCGAGAAGGAGGTCGCCGCCGACAAGGACGAGGAACCGGACTGGAATGAGACGGTCCATATTGGGGTTGAAGGTCCGCATACACGGCAACAGGTCCTCAACCTGTTAGAGGAGCTCCAAGACATGTTGTCCGGCCACTTGGGACGAATCAAGGCGACGTCCCATAGGATCAACCTCATTCCCGATGCCCAGCCGGTTCATCAACAGCCGTACCGGGTAGGGATGAAGGCCCGCGATGTTGAGCGCGCCGAGGTCGAAAGGATGCTGAAGGAAGGGGTAATCGAGCCCTCGGATTCGGAATGGGCCAGCCCTGTGGTTCTGATTCCCAAACCAGATGGGACTCTTCGCTTCTGCGTGGACTACAGAAGGCTGAACGCATTGACCGTGCGGGACTCTTACCCTATCCCGAGAATGGATGAGTGCATAGATTCCCTGGGGGATGCAGAAGTATTTACAACCTTGGATGCCAATTGTGGGTACTGGCAAGTTCCAGTGAGCCAAGCAGATCAGGATAAAACATCCTTTATTTGCCACTCGGGATTGTACAAATTTGTACGGATGCCATTTGGATTGAAAAATGCTCCTGCAACCTTCCAAAGGGCTCTCGACATCATCCTCGCGAGGTGCAAATGGCAATACGCTCTGGTTTACTTGGACGACGTTATTATCTATTCTAAGAACCGAACGGAACACTTCGCACACCTTCGTACGGTTTTGCAATTGCTCCAAGCGGCTGGAATCTCCCTTAAATTGAAGAAGTGCAAGTTCTTCGAATCCTCAGTGGACTACCTAGGTCACGTTATCCGTCCCGGAAAGTTGGAAGTGGCCAGAAAGAACGTCGAAGCTCTACGGCATGCGCGTCCCCCGTCGGATCAATCGGAGCTTCGATCCTTTTTGGGTGTCTGTAATGTTTACCGAAGGTTTGTGCCGCAATATGCGAAGATTGCGACGCCGCTGAACCGCAAGCTGGGAAAGGACAAACCATTGGCTTTTGAGACGCTAACCGACGAGGAGTATGAAGCCTTCGACACCCTTCGCAAGGCTCTACTGTATCCTCCCATTCTGGCTTTACCTCGCGCTGGCAAAACCTACTATGTGGATACTGATGCGTCGAGCACCCAGGTTGGTTGTTGTCTGTTGCAGGAGAAAGACGGGATGCTCAAGCCAATTGGGTATTGGAGTCGAACGCTAACTAAGCCGGAGAGGAATTACTCAACAACCGAAAGGGAATGCTTATCCGTCGTGTGGAGTCTCCTCACTTTGCGGACGTATCTCGAGGGAACCAGGTTTGTCATCCGTACGGACCACCAAGCCTTATTGTGGTTGCTAAACCTTAAGGATTGTACGGGACGCCTCGCTCGCTGGCGCCTTCGTCTCGCCGATTTTGACTATGAAGTGAGATACAATCCTGGTAGGAAGCACAACCTGGCGGATGCAATGTCCCGACTGGAGACCGATGGCGCTGATACAACCTAATTGGATGACGACGTACCCTGTTTCACTCTGGGGTACGAAGACTCCCTTCCGGTTTACACTACGGCTCCGGAGGTCCGCGCCCTAGGGGTAATCGCCGACCAAGAGGCTCCCATTAGCTTAGAGGATTTCCTACGGGAACAAGCCACGGACGACTACTGTATGGAGATGACCAAATTGGTTGATCAACCCAAGTCCTCTTTTCACATTGCGGACTCTGGCCTTTTGGTTCGTTTATCCAAATTGGATGAAGCAGTCCAAGTGGTTGTCCCCAAGTCCCTCCGGCCACGTATCCTGGCAAAGGCCCACTACTCCGTGTTGGCTGGACACCCTGGCGGTACTCGCATGTACTGCAGCCTCCGTCGGGAGTTTTACTGGCCCAGATGGCTAATGATGTATTCACAACCGTTGCGGACTGTGACAGCTGCATTAAGGCGAGAGGAACCATACGGAAGCATCAAAACTACCTGAAGGTTTTCCCTGCGGCTGGCCCATTGGAATTCTTGGCCATGGATCTCTTGGGTCCTTTGACCAGGACAAAGGATGGGAACAAACACATCTTGGTTATAACCGACAGGTTCTCCAAGCTGTGCCGCGCCATCCCGTTGAAGGATACCAAGTCAACCACTGTGGCACAAGCCTTTCTCACCCACTGGGTTTATCCGTATGGAGTCCCCACGTATGTCCTGACGGATAACGGCCCTCAGTTCGCCAGCAAGTTCTTCGCTGCAGTGTGCCAATTGCTTGGCTCAACCTTATGGTTCACTACTGCATACCACCCCCAAACCAACGGGCAAGTGGAACGTTACAACAAAACCATTGTTCAAAGGTTGCGTCACTACGTCGCAGAAACCCAGCGGGATTGGGACCGTTTCGTGGAGCCGTTGACCTACGCGTATAACACGCAGATTCACAGAACCACAGGGACGACGCCTTTTAATTTGGTACTATCAAGGCATCCTCCTTCTATCCATGTGGCTTCTGTTCCTACGATTGAGGTTTCCAAGTATTCGGATGAGGGAATGACTGCCACCCAGTTTAAAAAGGTTATTCTTCGCAAGCTAGCTGAGAACCTACGGGCTGCTCAAACCAAATCGGATGCTGCCCAACGGCGGTACAAGGCTGATTTCGACAAATCCATCCGGGCTCCTATCAATGTCCAAGTTGGTGACTCTATTTACTTAGACCGCCCGAGGTTTAATAAACGTTACCGGGTGGATGCGGACAGCCGTTTGGAGGAAGAAGAGAACATTTCCGGAAGCTCATGTTGAAAACGACGGGACCCTTAAGGTTGTTGGTGTCCAGACGCATACAGTATCAATTAACGAAGGAGGCATTATCCATAAGTTAGCAAAGACCGAGTCTCGGTCAAACCTCGCGGTTCAGAGGACACCCAAGCAGGGGACTCAACCTCGCCCACAGGACCGGAAGAGGAACCACTGCCCAGGGAAACCCAACCAGAATCGGATGAGTTCGCTGTTGACCGTTTGGTTAAGCACCGCCGTCATAAACCTGGATACCAATACAAGGTTCGCTGGTATGGCTACAACCCTTCGGATGACACTGGGAAGCGGAAGCCGACATACCGGATCATTTCATTGTCCGGTATTGGCGATCCAAAGGGTTGGAACCTCCCAATCGGTATCGAGTATAACCTTCGGGTTGTACCTCACCGCAGGAAGGGGGGGGGATATTGTCGGATATGTCGGTTGAAAGTGGTACCTTTCAGGATTGGTGATGTAACCCTCAGGTTCAAGTCTTTTTGGTAAGGGTATCCTATAGGGTTGGCTGTTTTGCTGAGCCGGACCCTGTGGATTGTGGTCAGGGTTGTTTGGGGAATAACTACAGGTTTAAGTAAGGAGTTAAGATCAAGATCAAGATCGAGGTCGAGATCGAGAACCAGGAAGAAGGTAACCAAGTGGATATGAAGACCAAGTAAGGATGCATAAAGCAGAAGATCAGCGGTGGGGTTTAGTGTGAGGAAGCTATCCTAAGGGTTACACTACACAAGTGGAGCCTAGCGGTGACGCGGACGCTTGGAGGGAGGAGAACGACCCTCCGGGGTTGGTGGGACAGGACGGTAACCTTCTGGATTTCGAGGAACCCCCTGGGGATAAACGAGCTTCTCGAAGGCGGCGTTCAGGAGAGTCGGATCAGTAACCATGGCGGTTTCCATCTTATCCATATCGGCTTTCGCCTTTTGGAATTCGGCCTCCGCCTGATCCATACGGGTTCGCATCTTCTGAACCATGTTCTGGTGCGCCTCTCCGATGGCCTTGGTTTCCTTGTAGAACCAATCCTTATGGTAGAACGCGCGCGCCCACGGACGGATGGCATCGAAAAGCTCATCCATATTGGTTGGAGCTTCGGTAACCCCAATGGTTGAGAGGAAGTCGCGCAGCTCATCCAGCTTGAATTGGAACTCTGAAAAGGAAGGCGAACCCCTCGGAGCTCCAGCGGGAGGCGCAAAGCCAACGGGTTCCACCGTATCAAGATCGCGATACGCGCGACCCGCGGGTTCCGGCTGGGAAGGACCAACTGCTGCTGGGGTGGTGTAGGGATCCGGTTCGGTGTAAGGGATGGGTTCATTCTCCTCTTGGGGGTAGTTCCAGTGGGTAACGATGGGGTCTTCAACCTCACGGGCACGTGTCGGGGTTTGTATCGGCGCGGTGCAATGTCCATAACGGTTGGGCGACTCCTTGATGGCGACCAACTCACCACTGTGGTCTAGCCCCAACTATTCATCGCGGCGGGTCCAAATGGTTTCCCTCTCCGGATTGAAGGTTACGAAATCCTCCTTGAAGGACTAGGGATACTTCTCGGACAGAACCAAAAGGCGTTCTACATCAGCCGCTCGGTATCTGCTCCCCCGCACGAGGTTATCCAAACCTATGTTACGGATTTCGGTCCTGAGGGCTGGCGGCAAACGCCACAAACGACCAACCGGAAGGTGATCTGAAGGGCCATAACCGGAGTCATGGCACTTGGGGTTGGGCCACATCCCATAGTGGACTGCTTGAACGAAGGCCGAAGCGGCAGCGACAATCAACTCGGTTTTTGCGACAGTCCAAACGAGGGCTTCCGCATCCGTATGAAGGATAACGTGCTTGCCGAAGTAAGCCAGAACGGACGGAGAAAGAACCGGAAGGTAGCGAGGCGGCGAGAGCTCGGACAACCACGAGGGTTTGCAAGGGTAACACTGATCGCGAACCCCATGGGATAGGCGGAAGTACTCCACGTTGTGGTACCCAATGAAATGATGCTGGTTAACGCGATAACGGGACTCGGAATCCATGTCGGCTGCCCATCGCTGGGATAACCACCAGGAGTTGAGCCACGGTCGGGAGAAGCAGACCAGGTTGGGATTGACAACCATCGGGCGGACGTTGGACGGCGGGTTGCGAAGGAGGGCATCCATCTTGGTAACATACTCCTTCTCCTCGGGTACGCGGTAGAACTCCAAATCGGTCACCAAGCCACGAGGGATATGATCGCGCGGCGGGCAATGATCCTTGCGGGTGTGCCACAACTCGGCGCCATTGGAATACTGAAACCGATTGGCATCGAATCGCTCGGCCTTCAACTCCATGTAGGCTGTGTGGGAAAAATCCGATCGGTACGAAGGATCCTGCGAAGGGGTGGCGATTGGCGCATGCGTGTCTTCTGTCTCCAACGGGTTTGCGGAACCACTCGTGGGTTGAGCGAGAGGAGGTTGATGAGTGGAGCGAGTGGGCTGGAAGGCCCCGCGGCCAGAGGAACCAATGAATGGAGTGCCGGGCGGTTGCATGGGGAAAAGATATCGGGTGCGACACGAGGCCGTGCCGCCATTTGGAGAGGGGGTTCTGTAGTATTGTGATATCCCGCAGGTTGGGGAGCCGGGAGTAACATGGTGGCGCCGCCCTGAGGGATTCTGAAAGCTGAGGGGTTCGGGTGTAATGATCCAGCAGGGATGAGGACGTGCATTGCTGGACGTCCAGGTGGGCATGCCATGTATAGGTTTTGGAGTCCAGCCGGAGATTACTGTAAGGATCGGGCGTACAGTAAGGACCTTCATGGAGATGTCACAAGAAACCCTTGGGTACGCACCGTCGTCGGTTGGGGAAAGGGAGCTCGTGGCTCACCTTGATCCCCGCCTCTGGATTTGTGATCTATCCCCCAAATGGTTGGTTGAGAGCCCTTCTGGAGCGGTAGAGCCTTTACAGTGGAGCTAGCTAGCGGTACATCCTTTAGGTTATATAATGCGGTCAACCCTCAGTGGGAAAGTAAAAAGGCAAGCAACCTAAGGCCCCAAAATTGTTCGCGTCTCCAAGCCATCGGCACCAACCTGGATGACTTTACCCCAGCTGGTTAACCGCCCGCCCATTGAACGCCTTGAATCCCTTGCTTCCTTGGCCACTTTTATCCCTTTGGTTTAATCGTTCCCTTTAGGTTCGTGTTTGCTCTACCATACTAAAATCTGCTACTGACGAACCATCCCTAGGGTTTTTATCCTACACCCTTCTCATACTCGGACTTTATGCCGCCCTCCTCTTCTGCTGTCTCGTAAACTAGTTCCACGGCTACACTCTCCTCGAGGCACTCTTCTGCCTTACCGCCTTCCTCTTACGTGATTCTCCCGCTACGTCCTGTGCTTCGATATCAACCAGATGGAGAGCTACAAGCTCCGTCAGGCGCTTTCTTGTATTTCGATTGAGGTATTCCTTTATGTATGTCGGGCCCGGAGATAATACAGGGGAGACAGTGATGGGCGAAATTGGCGAGATTTGGAAATGGGTTGAAAAGGGGGGAGCTTGTGCATGTTCTCTGCCAAATCGGGTGCAAATGTCGAGTGGTTGTTTTCAGAGGGTCGTGGATAAATTTAGCCCTCACCTGACGGTTTTAACATCAGCATGCTCAGATTGGTAGTACAGTATTACTGAATCAAAAATAGGCGAAAATTTTTCTTGAAGTGATAATTAGTGAAATCGCCTTTAAAGGATTATATGTCGTTAAATTTAGGTTTAGAAATATTGATTATTGAAAAAGGTGTTCAGGGTCGAAGAAAATCAAATACTTCGAGAATGCTTAAAGAATCACTGTTAAATAAGTGAATATTTTTACATAAAGAAAGGAAGAGAAATAGTACAAGGAAAAGGAAATTTTGTCCCGTAGAGGAGACAAGGAAGTGTAAAGAGAAACATAATTAGAATTAATTTATGCGCGAAAGAAAAATTCCTTCAGTTACTCACTTGACACATGTTTCAGTTGCTAGTGCATGTGTGCAGTGCTGAGAATCGGAATGGAGGCCCATCGGATTTGGCTAAGAATTCTCAGAGAATAATGAGTTGCTTGATTATCTGACGTTAAAGGTGTTCGATTACGGGAAATACATTACGTGAGAGAAAAGGAAATGAACGATTTAGAAAGCGTTCTTGTGAAGACAGAGTGGACGATTGGGATTGCAGCTCCCGACTGTAACGAATATGGAGTTGGAGCGGTGACGAAGGGAAGGACAAAACGGGAGCTGAAATATTATAATCATGGAAAGGGAAAAACTGACTTCATAAACCTGGGAAAATGAGAAGAGTTATGACTGATTCTGGAAGATGTATGAGGAGATTCTTGATGAAGAACTAGACTTTAATTGATAAATAAAAGGATGGGATGGTAAAATTAGTCGTATAAGGAACTCAAGACGCAGCTGAACGCAGATTTCTGCTTGATAAAAATCGACTTGAGTCGGGAACAAAAATACACACCAAATGTTGATAAACGCTGTGGCCAACAAACTCACGTTATCTTTTAAATCAGCAGTCTCGCTTAGCAGGCGAGCAGGCGAGCTGAATATAGTGGCTTGATCTAATTGGCTAGGTACAATTTTGTTTAATATTTTAGTTTCCACTTGTATCCGTGTACAGCGCACAATTTGCACTGGGGTCTTAGTATTGTGTTAAATTCTTGGTAAAAGGTTACTGGAGGATATTTTTGCTAGAAGGACATTTTAGAAGTTTTCAGGGCACAATCGTTACATATTATCATCATATTTATTGGCTTTCATTGATTCGCTTGTTCCCTTTGCATCTTCATAGTTTCGTCTGACAATTTTCGTAATACTGTATTTTTCATTTCAGACCTGCAAAATCAATCATGTTGGATTTAGTGGTTGTATCTTCGGTTTTCGATAGTGAGTTATATCAACATTCCATTAGAGAATTCATTGGCGGGCTACTAGGAGGTATTTTTGGTAGAAGCCTAACTTAGAAATTATACCATTTTCAGTATTAGTCTGAACTTTCCACGAATTATGGATTATTTGAAACGGAAACGACTTACGCATCTGCCGACTATCTGTATCCGTATGAAATAAGCGTGTAAACAAGTGTTTTGCAAGGAGTTTATACACCACTGAAGCTGTTCCAAGTACAACAGCAGGCTCCGTACGGTAGCTTTAAGTCCTATGACTGTTGCGAACGAGTCTCCGGTCCATGGTAAAAACAGCCGCAGGATCACCAGCTGCAAAAACTGAGCACAAAAATTGCAACAATGTTAAAGACGAAAGAAGGTTTGAGTGAAAAATAATATGAAAATCTGAATGAAGCCGTTCATATGCCTTTCGATGCTTCTACTGACTATTAGTTTAAAAGGAGTCAGAAATTGAAGTTTCTTTATATCTCTTTCATATTAAAATAGTTAACCCCTCTGAGAGACATAAA